>VZDJ01000594.1:20083353-20340979 GCA_008694505.1 Cyanoderma ruficeps
CTTTCTTTTTTTTTTCTTTTGATGTATTTCCTATACAGATGACAAAGTTTAAGTTAATGTTAAGAGAACAAACTCCCTCACCTTCTTCGGGCATACAGGGGAGTCTGGAACTGACAATATGTTTTCTGCCACAGGCTTTTCTCTTTATCAAATCCTATTATGTCCAACTCTTAGGATATCTTAATACTAAGGATAATTTCATACTCAGCAGCCTGATACATATGGTCATCTGTCTTCAGCCCAGTGCAGGAGATGACAGACTTTCTTCAGTATCATTGTCAGGGCCACTCCTGCTTTGGCTCAGAAGCAGCATATTGTTACCTCAAGATGCAGACGAGACCTGACCACTAACCTACATTCTTAATATATTTCTTTCTATTGTTTTTCATGGAAACCTACAGTGCTGGGGAGGTAAGTCACCTTCTGCAGACAAAAATGCAGCACTGCACAAACTGAAAATCACATAGTCACTAGTAAATAGCAAATGTGCAAGTGCTGTGACGTATCAACACTGTAATGTCTCTGTGGGAATATGGTGCAAATGCACAGAGATCTCTGACACCATTTAAAGCTCATTCAAAATATCCTGTCAACCTACAATACCCACACTTTATCAAATGGATATTTTAAGATTAAGTCCTGAATGCTGATTATGTCTGCAATGTTGATGGGATTGCTCTCACTGTGCAGTCCTGTTCTGCTGTGACTGGAAAAATATTTTAGGCTGAGTTCGTCCTCACTGTCCCTAGTAAAATTAACATTAAAGGCAGAGCCTATTCTTGGCCTATTTATTTCAATTCTTGTTTTAAAAAATAGAGTGCATTTTAGAGATAGCTGCTTCCTCTATACGACATAGTCTGATAATGAAAACATCATTAATCCATAGTATGGAGACAGATAGATCTGTGACAAAATGCCTTGTAAATGGCTCTAACAGAGTAATATTGACTGATTCTGTCAATACTTAGTAAGGAATTTGTTGCAATATCACAGAATCATAGAACGGTTCAAGTTGGAGGGGACCTCTGGGACATCATCTGATCCAGCCTTGTACTCAAAACAAGTCCAACTAGATGGGTTTGCTCAGGGCCTTGTCTTGTCAAGCTTTGCATGCCTCCAAAGAAGGAGACTGCCTCTCTGGGCCCCTACTCCAGTGTTTAACCACTGCCACTGTGAATTTTTCTTTTTCTTTTTTTTTTACACGTAGTAAAATCCTCACATGTCACAACTTGCATTTGTTGCCTTTTGGTCATATCACCGTGTGGCTCCGGGAAGAGTCTGTATTCTCCACAGCCTCTGACTGCTGTACACAGCAGTAACAGCCCTGTTATTACAGTAACAGCTCCCAGTTCTTTTCTGAAGGCTACATAAACCCACTTCCCTCAGCCTCTATGTGTGTGTCAGGTGCTCCAGAGGCCACTCTGGTGGGCTCTGCTGGACTCATTCCAGCATGCCAACATCCAGAAAACCCAGCCTGGTGCAGTGGGAATAATCACTGCTCCTGTGCACGTGGCTAAAATCTTGCTATGAAGGCAACAGTATGCTGTTGGCCTTATTTATCACAAAAACACACTGCTGTCTGCTTTTCAGCTTCTTGTCAGCTGGGATCTTCAGGCCTTTCTTTTCCCAACACTGCTGCCCCTGCCCAGTCTGTACGGTTGCCTGGGGCTGTTTTGTCCTACTTGCAAGGAGTTGCTCTTGCCTGAAACCCTGAGGTCCCTGCCAGGCCCTTCCTTCAGCCTGTCAAGGTCCCTCAGGAGAGCATCCCTGTGCCCCAGCATATGGACTGCTCCCCACAGCTTTGTGTCATGCACAAACTCGCAGATCACACCCTCCCTGCCATTGTCTGGGCTCTTAGAGATGTTGAATCTTCTGGTCGCGGTGTCAATACCTGCTAGCTGGATTTTACACCTCTGAACACAGCCCTTGGAGCCTAGTGGGCCAGCCAATTTTCCTCTTGCCTCAACATCCATTTGTTCAGTGCAAAGCTACCATTTCCCCTACGATGATACTAAGGAGAGTTTGACACAGACCAAAGCCAGAGCAGACCATATCCACTGCTCTCCCCACATTCACATAGCTATTTATCTTGCCAGATCAGAATAGCTGTTCTTGTGTTTCAAAGAGGTTGTCCTTGAAGACACAATATTAATGTCAATTAAATATATCTGTATGTGTTTTGAACACTGCTTAGGACTATAGACTCAATTTATTATATTTAAATAGTTATGAATTGGAGGACTTACTCTAAGGAAGGTGTTTCTTTTGTATTCTTGGTGCTGTCTACTGGTCTCTCATTCAGAAAACAGAGAAACAGCACAAACAAAATCAATGCAAGCTTGTCACCAAAAACTGCAGATTCATACTGTCTTGGGCAAAAGCAGTTTCTTTTGGGGATGTTTCAGCAACATTGCAGGTGCTGACAGCCACCTGGAAAAGAGAATTATTGTATGAGCTTTGAGCAATATGAATTGCAACGGGAATGAACTGCAACAAGAATGAATTGCAAATCATCAGGTCTTCTCCACAAAAGGGAGACTACAGAGATAAGATTAGTTGAATGACAGGCACAGTACACTACATCCAAATGCAGTTGAAATGTGCATTTTTTTCTTTTAATCGCTCATCTCTTAGGTCTGGCTTTTCACTTGTGTTGAGACCTCATAATTACAAAGCAGATGTTTGCCTGAATGTAAGATTTTAGGGAATAATTTTTACAGAAAATTGATTATGTGGCACTACAAAGAGACCCACAAAACAAAGATGTGTTTAGGAAGTGATTCATGATCAGACTGAAAATGCAGTTAATGCATTTGGGCTATTCCGTGCCACCTAGGGAGCACCTGTTGCTTTATCAGAATAGAGTACACAAAAGAAGTTGTTATTTCTGTTATGAACCGCATTAGTTTTGATGGCGATAAAAATCATAGATGGCTTCAAAAATGTCTGCGTGAATTTTGCCACTATCTACACTCTGAACAGGTTGCCTTTTTGGCAGAACCATGACTTTGACAAGCTCCTGGCCACCTGGGCAGAGCTACTCTCCTGCTGCACATCCCCCTGGCCCATGGGTTAGAGTGGGAAAGCCAACAGGGCCTGTCTGGAAGCCAGACTTGCAGATCCTAGCAGAGTACAGATCCTTTGGAGCGCTTCACATATGTACTGTAAGAATAAATAAAACATGAAGCACGCTACAGGAGCTCCAATTAGGAGCAGCAGCACACTTTGTGAGATGGAATTACATTGCCATATAAACCATGCAAATTTTCAGGAGTATCCAACACGTGCTTTTCCAAATATTTGCAGATGTACCAGAGGGGAGATTAAACAACATAGGGTGAAAGTAGTAAAATTATTTTCCTCCTTTTTTTTGCTAAAGAAAGGTTTAGAAGGAGCTGCAGCTGTGATTACATTTAGAGGAAAATTCCACCAGTGTGGTAAATTATTAATTAATATTGATGCACTATCAATCAGCATAGTGCATTTATGGAGTATTCAAAGTTAGAGAGAGGCTAATTAGCAGTCTAGAGTGAAGGGCAATTGAGACTTTGGCTTAGATTTACAGTGGTGTTTATTTAGAGATCTTATGGGGGTATTGAATCTGTATGCTCAGTGGTTTCATAAAGTTAGTTACATGCTGCTTCATAGAGAAAAAGTAAAGCTGACCAGACAGAAGTTTTTCCAGGTCAGCTCTAATGGAAATGCCTACACTGGACAGGAAGAGGAGTTCCTGCAGACCAATCCATCACATCACTTCCAGCATTGCTCATTTGAGGTAAGAAAAACTACAGTTAGGTTATTTAGCCAAGTAAATACTGGATTTCCATTCAACCCTCAAAAGCATGTTTCTCTGTCTGGGCAATATAAAAATATACCTACTACAACAGTTAAACACTGTTAAAGATTTTGGATATTATGTAAAGAGACCCACATGCATACTTGTTTTGTCCTGACATAACATCTATTGTACAGCAACACAGATTAATTACAATGGTTTCAGGAGTTTTTCTACAGCATTTAGAGCATTAAGATTCATCTGCATGCTTATTGAAAGCTGTAACTTTTGAGAATATTCAAATGGTAATGCCTGAATTTCAAAATGACATTTTTGAAGTGAGACTTGTCCACAAATGAAATTTTACTTATGATTACATAACTTCAAGCAATAAATCCACCATTTATTTTTCTTGCTAAAACGATGCCTGATGACAGCCACTTTACTGGAGTGATTTGATTCATATTGTTTTAAAGCCAGTTGTCAGAATCAACTCTCCTCCTTTTCTTTAACATTCCTGTAAGGGTTAATGCCTGCCTTATGCATGTTCATTCACGTTTCCTATTCAATTTCATTGACAAGTGAAAAAAAAAAAGTAGGTTTGAAATTGTAATTCAGATTTCATTTTAAACTGCTTATCTCTGTTCGTCTTCTGATTAAACATAATTTTTTTGGAACCAAAATGTCACGTTATCTTTATGACCACACGCTCCACCAAAGCAGTAAAAGCTTGAAGGTTTACTGCAAAAAGGGTTCCCCTTACTGGTGTCTCAGTGTACTACAGCACTCGGTTCTCCTTCATGGTTTTAAACTGCTAAAATCATTTAACCAGAAGCAGCTGCTGGTTGTGTCTTGATCTGGGGACCCCTCAGGCAGTCTTTGTTCAACGCTTATGCGTATGTTTAACAAACATATGCCAAATCATCAATAAATACTGGCTACTGCTTGCTGGATTTGCAAGTGTCTTTATGACATTTGATACTTTTCCATAGGAGGGACATATTTGTGTTATGTGTGTCAGCAAACATTTTGTGCTAAGATCCCAATCAGTATTTACAGCTACAATACAGATATATTATAGTTATATAGGATGGCTGAAAGATTTTATTGGCGTTTACATAGAGTGGCTACAAAAATGACTGAGTGACAATTATTTAAGTCATCCCATAAGTGCTGCTGAAGCCATTATCCCCTGACAGTCTGCACAGAGGATTCCAAAACCTCATGGCTGCAGAGAGAGGGTGCTTGCCAGAGCAGAGAAGGTCAACTTCAGCAATGCATTTTCACACTGTCACACAAAGAACCCCACAGGGCAGAGCTCAGCAAATGGAGCTGTACAGTTAATCCTTGAAGAGAGGATCCATTGCTGAAAACAGCTCTACCAAAAATGAGTGGAATAAGTTTTTAAGCCCTGAAAGCTCAGTATTTCCCATGGCTAGTCCCACTCTACCTTGCCAGAATAAGGAATATCCTATTTCTGTTTTTATTTTAAAAAGGCCAGAAGAAACATATTTTTGCTTTCCATTTGGACCATTTGAAGAAATCTTCCTCCATTTCCCATGGCATGCAACTAGGCATTTTACACTGAAATTTTTTTCTGCTGGTATGGGTACATCTACAATACAGAAAGCAGAAGGTAGCTGTGTCTGTAGATGCTCCCCTTCACACTGAAGGTGAATTATTAACCTTAACCTGGAAGGTTGAATAAATATGGCTGTTACAGTCAGGTCAAGGACAGAAAAATCTGAGGTGCCCAGGCTAAGCAGGCTCTTCAGCTGGGCAGTTCAACCATCACAAGGTTAGGATCACCTCTGACAGTGACAGTGGCTGTGCTGGAGTGTCAGATGAAGGGTGCACACTGCCCATCAGCACTGGGGGCAGAGCTACAGCCTCTCCACACTCTTCCTCTCACATGCATGGTTTGCACATGCCCCCACACGTATTCCCAGCTACACAGGCAGATGTACTTTCACTGGCTGTCAGAAAGCTGGCTTGACAGAGAAGGCTCCTTCCCTGACAAGTGCTCTCCTGTGGCTGGACTCCACCAAGCCCTACTTGTGGTTTCCTGAATGATTGCTGGACTGCCAAAGAAAAAAAAAATTAAAATAAATCTCAGAACATAGCCCTTTACTATCTCCTCCACACAGTTCATATACATGTATATGCCCCGATGCAGGCACAAGCCAACTACCAAATGTTTTCCCAAAACAACCAGCTCCCAGCATACAAAGAAGAGTCCAGCAGAGCTGAACATGCTACAGCCCAAATCACCAGCAACACAGCTAAGCCTGGCTCTTGCCAAGCAATGAGTGTCTCTTTCTATCCTCATTACAGCCCAAGCCAAAGCCCCAGCAAGGCCACAACTGTCCTGGGACTCAACTGTCACATCGGGCAAAGGTAGATCCAGGAAACTTGTGCTGCCCAGGCATCCCTGGATCAGTGATCACAGGAATCGTTTTTTAACACCCCTTGCTGTGATGGGATTCTCCCTTTTAAGTCCCACCTGGAGGTTTTTAAGACCCTCAGCTGTGAGGTTTGGCTTTGGAGACTGTATTTTTAAACTATTTCCAGTTTGAATGGAGAAAAGACATTCCACAATGTCTGTATTTGAAATAATTATTATTGTCAGGCACCAGAGGAAAATTCAGTGAATACAGTACCCCATTAACTACCAGGGATTCAGAAAATGCATGGAAACTGGATTCAGAAAATACATGTAACTTCTCAGTTACACAACATCCCAAAATCACATTCTTATGTGAAGTTAAACTGTAAATTCCTGACTCTTTTTGAGGATTTACTCTTTGTCATACAAGGCAGTAATGACTCTACAAATCCATGCTGGGCTTCTAACTAATTCTCAGGCTAAATACAGTTGAAGCAAATCATAACATTAGAATGCTGCTACAAAATAAACTAAAGTACAACAGCCTAATGCTTCCTTTCCAGTAGTTATTGCTGTTATCACTTTTTAAACCTGTATTTTCAGGCAAAAAGAAGAAACTTCTAACACTTATTTTAGAATCTCACATCCTCTACTCCAAGCACTTATTTAAATGAGAGTATTGTCAGGAGATTTCCATGTCAACTCTCATGAGAATCAAGCTTCACTGAAATAATATTTAATTTAAGGTTGAAAAGTCTTAAATTATGGTTGGTAGAAAAAACTTAAAGTGTTATTGTGCCCTGGCTTGCTTTCAAAGGAAGGAGAATCTGTCCTACAAGTGGCCAAGAGTCTGAAGCGTCTGTCTGGCCAGGATGTACATCGTAACTAATTCAGGCATCTGCTTTTGATGATGCCTTTTTGGGCTGTTGTGGGAAGCATCCTGCACTAATAATCATGCATGCCATTTTTGGCAGTCAGCCTGTTTCCTTAATTAAAGTAATTTCATTCATACAATCAATAAACACACATTTCCTTCCTAAATATATCTTGAAAAAAAGTTAATTTAGATAGAGTAATAGAGTATTTGGCCATGCTATAATAATATTAAATCAATATTTGAAGGAGATTAGGGAGCTTCATTGAGAATATCAATATCTTCACTAATGGATTAATAGTTTGTCTCATACTTAACAATAATTTAAAACCAAAATCCATATTTAAGCCACACAGACCAACTAACAAGGAAAGTCTGGATTAAGGCTGTTTTTTCGGTCCCAAATCTGAAACACCCCCAAATATATAAAAGCAGAATGACAAATTAAGTTTACTTTGGTACTTAGGACTTTTGAAGTCAGCTTCTTAACATTGTTTGAAGCATATTTTGTGCTCTGGAGCACTTAAAAAATGGCATGCTTTATTTCTGACTTTCACACTTAACAAAAAAGTTTACCTACAGGCTTGAACACCAACAGAGAATTCCTTTTGAGAACTGCAGAATTTCAGGTTAGACCCCCACCAATTTACTCCAAAAAAGCACCTTTCTCTAAGCAGAAGCAAAGGAGTGTAATTAGCTAGTTCCCATTTAACTTTTCCTGGCACATGGCTGCTCCACCCTGTGAGGAAGCACTGAGGGAAGGTCTGTGTGTTTGGGGCAGTGGGAGCTCCCACAGCAGTCTCAGGATGGGCAGGTGCAAAGAGCTGCTCTTCAGACCACCCCACTTCCATTCTACAGCATCTCTATCAGAGCTGATTTCCTGCCTCCCCACCCAGGAAAATCCTCTCTCAACCTCAGATCTGAAGCCACAAAACCCTGACTGCTGGTGCTATGCTTTGCCTGCAGCTTTGCCTTTCATTCCTCCACAGCAGAGAAGCTCAGAGAAATCTTCCACCATAGCAGCCATGGGTGGTGGAGTCAGGCTTTCCAGGACTAGGAGGAAAGGGTAAGAGAAGGGTCCCTGAATGGAAGAAAAGAAAAACAAACCCTGTAGTCCCCAGCTGCCAGGAGGTGATGAGAGGCACCAGTGCAGAACCACATTTTGCATAATGAAATCTCTTCCTGCCTTCTCTGCTTTCACTGAGTGGACACAGCGAGGCCTGATGTAAAGTGGGCATCACATGTACCCTTGCCTGGTCCTTGCTGTCTCCTGCACTTCTCTCTGCACCCTTGCACTGTGAGCTGCCTGCACCTCCAGCTGTGTTTGCACAGCTTCAAACCCCGTGGGGATGGCAGCTTCAAGACTGGATCAAGAGGAACTTCTCAAAGTAAACTGCAACCATTACAAAATATCCAGCCACGCTGAGTGATGCTCGCATGCTCTCACCTGAAAAGTGAAAGTGGAAGTAGTTACATGCATGGGGCTGCCCAAAAGAGCTGTGCTGGAGCAGGAGATAAGGCAATGTATGACTCAGGGCACCAAAAGCACAACAGATGCCCAAGGCTTTATCTGTTGGTAAAAGCTGAAGTTCATCGTGCAACTGTGCCCTAATTCTGTGATCACGGAGGGGTGTGAATGGAGGACTCCTGACAACCACCTTCAGTGTGTTCCTGCACTTCCACGTGTTCCTGAAGTTCAGTGTGTCCCTGACATTTTCAAAGCACACTGCTGTATTAAGGAAGAGAAATAAAGCATGCTCAGCATTAGAGAGTCCCAGGTACCCATTTCCCTTTTTTGAAACATGGATTTGGTTTTTTTTGGTGTTGGAGTGTAAAAAGCATTACATGGCTGGGCACCTCTTGCTTGCCTTGACTGTAGGGATCAATTCACAGAATAAGACTCTTGACTTATTGGCTTTACCCAGTGTGAGTAGTTGGTCTCCTACTAAGATTCACCCAGCAGTAGTTCCAGAAACAGAAAAATAGTGAATGGCCTGGGATAAGCAGTAGTTCTTGTCCTATGGTGCAGATTTATCGCATTTTTAGCCGACTATAGAAATATTCTACTTTAGAGTGTTTATAGGAAGCTATCAGAATTTCTTGTTGTGTATAATTTTCATTTATTTTGAAATTAATATAGTCTGCAGTGTATATAAATTTCACAAACTTAAAGCTGCCAAATACATAGCACACACTCTTAAGAAGTACTGTCAAAGTCTCCCAAGGCTTGCTCTTTTCCCCATCTAAAATCTGCATTGAAGGAAGCATCTGGTTGCCACTCTTAAATCTCTGCAAAATGATTCAGAAATGACCCATTTCTCATTTCCAAAAAGATGACTTAATTCTATCTGTGTGTTATTGCAAAGTGAGCATAAATTCCCCAATCTCTTCCTACTTACATTATTGTAAGTCAAGTGACTTCAGTGCAACTAATCCTGATTTACATCAGTGTAAGCCAAGAGAGACATAAGGGCTCTAAATTTCCTTCTGATAGTTATCCATTAGCCTATAAATCTCAGTAGTCCTAAACTCATACAGCTCATTAATTTTTGAAGTGCTTCAGCCTATTTTTAGCAATATACTTGAGCCAACTCTGGCAGTTGTATCCTCCTGGTCCCACGAGAAGATGATGCTGGTCTGAGGGATTCAGTCCCAGCTTTGTGGCCATGCAGGACCATCCCTGTAAACTGCTCTGCCGCCTTACTGCACATCTTAGGGGTGCCTGCGCACTTGCTCAGCAGGGTAATATTTGAACATTTCCATTCACAGCTTCTGTGACTTCTTTCATTAATAAAAGTTGCCAACTGACTCCCCCAGTCTGCAGTGTAGTACCACTAAATATTCCCAGGGGAAAGGAGGAAGCCCCATCGGTTTCCAAGGAACCCACCCCCTTCCTTACTGCTCTCCAGGTAACATTTTGACACCTGCTAAGTGGAACAGATAGCGGAGTGAAGCTGGAGCAACAATGTTAATCAATTCAGTAGCAGTTAAGAGATTGTTCAATACACTACAGGGAGAAAAGGGAATTTTAGGACTTTGCATCCACACTGTACCTTAGGAATCAAATGACACACTCACAAAACATTTGAAACACGGTATCACCAGAATGGTTTGCCCTGCCTCATCAGGCCTTTAAGTTATGACTTTAAGTCAGGTTCAAGGGTTTTAGAAAGTTGATAACCCTCTCTTCAACAGTGAAAAGGCTCTGTATTTGCAGCTAATAGTTGTTCATTAGAGTGCTATCACTAGAGATTTAATGGCTTAAAAATCCCTTGCTGAGCCTCCCCATGTAAACAAACCTCCCTCAAGTGTCAGTTATGGGAAGTGATGTTATTTTTGTACAGGAAACTGAAATTATTGTCTAGCAAAACATCAGCCTTACATCTCTCTGCTTATAAATTTCTAAATTATGTAGTAATTTGTATTTACACAGTTTACATCCTTTCTACCACTTAAATGATTTAAAATAATATTTCAGAGCATTCTTAGAACTGTAATACTTCAACCTTCCCAAATGCTGAGATACAGTTCCTTTAAGAAGGAATACACTTTATCATTTTTTTGCCATCAGTATACCACCACTGAATTTAGACAGCATTATTCCCTTTCTGTGTTGAAGCATAAGAAATTAAGTGATTTGCCTCAAGTCATGCACCAAGCAGTGTATGTACACACAGGAACTGAGTTTGGAATTCTTCATTCCCCATTCTTCTAACACAAGTGGCACAGTATGATAAGGACATGCGTTTTAGCAATGCAACCTTTCCATGCCATTTTCCTTTAAAAAAATTGTTCATTTTGTCTTTGCATAGGGTTGCTCTTGCGTGGTATCTGCTACATTTCTACTCCTGAGACATTTGCCTATCACCTGCAATGATAGGAAATTAAAACTGTATTTATAATTTGCAATATGCTTCGGGGCTTCTGTGGATTAAGGGTACATTGGAAATGGAAAGTATTTAATAATTTTAACTGAACAGCTTAGCTTCAGAGTTGTTTCTCTGCAAGTAATAAATTAGCATTTCCTCTTCCAGTTGCTGTCTTTTGGTCTCTGCTATCTTTAATGTGAATTTGCAACTGTCAAAATGAATAATATGCAGCATCAATTTAAACCCTGCTTTTCGATAAGTTCAGCATAATAGTTTCACTTTGTCTCGATTCTGTTGATTGCTATTAAATTCTGGATTGTTTTAAATTCCTTGAGAACATCTTGGAAGTATCAATTATAAACTGTAGGCATTTATTAGAATTCAGCTTGATATAGAACACTCATTTGGCTGGAAAACTTCACTTTCTGTCCTTTGCACTTCATACAGAAGAGGTCAAGGAAATGTAATTTGCTATTTAAGAAAGCAGAATATTTAAAGAAGAAATGTTATATAAGTTATTGTAGAGATTAGAAAAGAGAGAAAGTAACCTTCGAAAAGAGCATAGATGAAGAACCACACACAACTTGCTTTATGGCCAACTACCCAGTTCACGACTGCTCAAAGACATCGGAAGAAAAGTGATTTGAAAACATGAAGCTCAGAAGTAACGACTCTCCCCATTCACAAAACAAATTTCCCTCTGAGCTGGAAATGGAAAATGAAGTCATCGATTCTCGCAGGTCAAAAGATTTCTACAATGATATGGCTTACAACACACTCCCTAAGAAATCTGTTGTTTCTGCATGGCTGGATGTTCTAGCGGGTCAGAGCTGGGAATGCTTTTGACACTAAAACCCTGCATAAGTCCTTCCCCCTTTCTGTTTTTGTTATTCCAAATGTTTATTCGTGCTCAGAATAAACAGCAGCATCCATAGATTTCTCCACTGACACAGACACTATTCACAGCCTCAGCTATTTATACAGCATAAAAAAAATCCTTATCTCTCTGCTATGCAAAAAATAAAATTCTTGTTATCACAGAGAGCAGTACCAGGAACGGAATGGGAAAATAATACCTAAAAGAGATTAGTTGATCTAGAACTAAAAAAACTGGAACTACAATTCAGACTGGATGATATTGAAATCTTGCTGTCTGTTCATTCAAGAGGATGGATGATCCCACAAGATCATCTGAAGAGTGTTTATAGCATGCTTGATATATTCACATTTCTAACATCTTAATAGTTACTTTATATATTCTGTCTCTACAAGCCATCCAATATGTGAATTTCTATCTGAGTTGTATGCAAATATTAAGCAACCACTATTTGGGCCAGATAAATATATTAATTCTTCTTAATCTACATCCTACTCTTAAATCCTTCTTTGACTTCCTAAACTTCAATCTAAACACCATATTTTCTATTAATTATTCCAACTGAAGTCATCAGTAATGTTGACAAACTGATTACTAAGGCTTCTTGATTAAAGCTCAAATGGACACCAAATTGCTTCCAAATGTGTACTGCTCTCCATTTTTAATTTTTGTGTCAAGGACGCTGACAATTTCAATGAGAAAAATTCTGTAGTTCTAATAGGAGTCTTGAGTTTCTTACTGCCCTGAACACCCTGTTATTCCTCCAGATCTATAAAAAGGAAAGGTACAGCCTTGGCTTCTGGCCAGCTTCGTCTTGGCCTTGATTGTAGTGTTGCAGGTGAAACTCCATTATATACCTGGACAGTTATTTGTGCTTGAAATTACATGTCTAAGTTATCTGGTAGAATCACTGATGTAACCTTTGGCAGAGGTGAAATCCCAGCATAAATCAGTCATCTTCAATATGATTAAAATGCATGTACCTGAACATCAATTCTTAATTCATGGTAATATTTCCAAATAAACAATGCACTCAGTAGGGAAAGAGAATAGGAAATTTTCATGCCAATGATGTATGTCAACTTAAGGAAATGCATAGACATGAGATTTAATCAAACTGGGAAAAAAGTGTCAAAATAGGATTACACTTTCAGAGCCCCGAAGTCCATAAGATCAAAAGGATAATATATCAATAATATATAATGATAGCTTTAAATGACAAAAGATGGCTAGCTTTATCTTAATGATAAAGAAACTAAAGGTACATGGTAGAATATAATCTTTCACCCAAAGTATTATACAAACATCTCAATTCCAGTTTTAATCTCTCTTCCTCTTATCCAGTCTTAGTTGTTTTTCCTATCATTTATTTATTCCATCTAAGTTTGCCATTTATCCCCCTTCTTTCCATTCATATATTTTTAACCTTTAGTCCTTGACTGCAGCACAGTAAGTCTAGTGTGGCATCTACCTTATCTTTTCTATTAAAAGAAGTCCTTCTGAAAACTAGCATTGAGATTCCCTTTTTTTTTTCTTTCAGAACAGTAAGTCGATCTGGCAGAGCACTTCTGGAGAGACCATTTTACTATTAAGAGCCAACTACCTTAGATGGAAGTGGCTAAGTAAAAATGGATGATTTGTAAACAGCTGTGCATGCACACAATTCAAATCTGGGGCTTCCTGTGGTGATGGTATTTATTGTTTTCAAATCTAAGCATTCCTGCAATGAATAGTGAAGGCAGGAAACTGAGTTTAAAATGTCATTTTGGTTTTGTCCACTTTTTTGCCAGACAAGTTTGAATTCTCTTTGGAGGTTTTGAGCACAGTGATAAGTTGCAACTGCCTTTCCCTTTGCTTTTCATCTCTCTCCTGTCACGCCAGCACAGGAAGCAATCTAGTGACTGAGGAGAAATGAACTGGAGTGGACACAGCCAGAGGGTTTCCTGGAGAGACAGGGAAGACAGAGGCTGCAGTTCCACTTCCCTTCCTAGGAAATTACATTCCAAACCCACTGTGGAATCTCACCTATTTGCCAAGCAAGAACTTACTGGTACTCAGCCTCAGCTCAAACTCTGTACCTTTAAGATGGAGCCTACTCTTGTTCTTGAGCTTATCCAGGGCTGTGGACTCTCTCTCACCAGAAACTGAACCAGGCCCATGCCTGGTTACAATAATTATCAGAACATTCATGTTGCTTATGTTCCCCACAATGCTGATGGGGAAAGAGGAAAAATGGCATGTCAACAGCACCATTCAGCCACAGAGTAAGGCTGCTGCTTTATTCAGTGCCCAGAAATCCAGATTGACACTGACGTCAGAGCTGCAGTGAATCCCAGCATGTACTGGAAGCTGTGAGGGCTTGTAAAGCCTCCAGACTCATGAGAGCCAGACTGTTCCCCCACACTTTGCCCAGGCACAACCAGGGAAGCAGAACAGAAGCCTCCTTGCAGGCTCTCTGCTATCTGCCCCCCACTGCCAGGTCAGATAAGGCTTTATGCCACTGAGAACACTTTGTGGGTAAAAGTTGGGTTTATTGGGTTGACATGACACAGGCCACTCTGTTTTCCATAGAAAAGACAGCAACTGGAAACTGAGCAGAGAATTACACGGAGCTGTAATGACTGTGTACACTACACAACATTCATCATTGCTATTGAAGACTGACTGGGACCATAATAAATACATGACTATTTGATATATGTCCCCAAAAAGGTCATCCAGAAGCATATCCTGGGAAGCCCTTCCTGGCATGGTGCGTAAGACCAGGCAAATTGTTTTAAGTCCCCAGTATATTTTTAGAGTTCATTTAAAGTGTTTTGTCATGTATGTTCTCTTTTGCAGAATGATACATCACCACCGACAGTCAGTGCATACTGTTTTCATAGCCTAACTTTCATAAATATTATGAACAAATACCACAGTGGTATTGTTATAATGAATTACAGTGATGTGTTTCTTGAGAGACTGCCAATGACTGGTTTATATCCTCTGTGATGTTACTGTCACAAGAAACGTGGCACAAATCTTTTCCCAAGGTTCAGCAGTATGTTTAGGGCAATAATGCTACACATTTTTTCTTCTTTGAACAGTTCCCTGAGCCTTGATGTACAGCCTTTTAAAATTTTATTTTAATACGGTCAATGATCTAACAACACTTATTATGTTTGAAGTTGCTTTATTGTAATCTGGAAATAATTTTCATCTGACTCTCACCAACAGCCAAACATAATAAAAGATGTATAAGCCAAGTAATGTTACACAGAGGCTCTCAGGACTACATGAGGTTCTCATACAGCTGTATGCTCCTACAGCATTCACAGTGCAGCAGCACAAGCAGAAAAGGAAGCACTGAGCTTCTCCCATGTGCTGGTAGCTTATCTGAGAGGGAAAGAACATTAGCCAGTCCAGGTTTCTGCCCTCACACCTGTCCATTAGAGCCTGGGTACAAGCTGAGCTTTCCATGGGGATGTTTTGCTCCCAGTCCCTAGGCACTGCCTATGCACTAGGACTGGTGCCTTCCCAGCCCCCAACAACCTTCCCAGATGAACCACTTCCTTCAGCAGGCACCCTCAGAAGGACAAGGCTGGGTGAACACGAAATGCATTTTTAGAAGATCTGTAGTGGGGAAAAAATGTCATATGTTTGCCAGCTGCTTGTATTGATACAGACTTGTAGCTGGAGCTATTAAAAACACAAGATTTTTAACTTTTTCTTCTTCGTGGTTTTTAATCTAGCCTACCCTGTGAGAACAATAGTTCATTTAACTCCAGCTGTGTTCCACCACATTCATTTCAATAATGTTTGCTCTACTGAACATACAGAATTAAGCACCTGTGTGTTCTGAAGTGGCATAGATACTTTGTCATAGGCCCTCGAAAGTAGTTCCGCACAAAAATATACTAAGGGAGAATTATATGCAAATATATACCTGGCCATGGCTGAAATGGCATTATTTTCTTAACAGAAACACTGCACAGTATGGTATGCATTTTTAAACATACAGAATAAGAGATAAAAGCAATTACCTTTGCAACTCTGTGACTCTACCTAACACATTAAATGCTGCCTTCACAATAGTAACCCATCCATAAGAAATTCTAAATGCCCTCTTAAAGCAACCTGAGGAGCTTTGGATCTCACAATGCTTCCCACACAAAAGATACTTCTCTCATTAAAAAGTCAAAACCACAACAACCCCCTCCCCAAATGAAATGCAAGCAAAAATATTTCCAGAATAAGGAGGTCAAAAGTAGTGAGTGAAAACAAAAAACTCTTTGCCTAAAAGAACGAAATACCCTAAGGGGCCCAGAGCCACATTTTTTTAATGTGACAGGTACTTAGAAGTGTAATTGATGGGGCAGTTAACATGGCTCTCGACCAAAACAGTTCATATGCAATATCAATGTCACATTTATAACATACCAAAAATCATGCTAATATATATTCCATGAAAACACAGCTACTTCATAAAATAGGAGAAAAAAGATCCCTGATGTTAGCAAATATATTCAAATTTTAAGTTTGAAGCGGTATATTTTTATTTCAGATTCTTTCTACTAATAGACAGGGAATAAACTTTCAAAAGCTCCCTCCTTTCTGTTGCATCAGTCTGTGCTACCTTTGCTACAAATATGACGAAGGAAATTGTCTGTAGTCCAGGTTTACAGTGGAAACCAATTGCCTCCCACACCGGGGAGAGGGACGACCAGGCCATTTATCAAAAATCACTCATGCCTAAAGCCATGGGTCACTTTTCAAGCCAAAGGATAATAGTTTTTCCTTTCAACTGCAAATTCCAGTCTAGACATGCTTTAGGATGCCTTTTGAAATGTCTTTTTTGTAAAGTGTGCTCCAGTGTCAGTTACTCTTGTCTGAGGCTTCTTTACACGAGCCCAGAGCCACCTGCCTTCTAGAGGCAGGAGGAAAGCCTGAAGCAGATGGGCACAGGAGTTCCTCAACATGCTATTTTTTTTTGTAGACTAGTGTTCACTAGACTCCCTGACACCTGCAGGACTTATAATTAATGTATATCTAGATATGTTATATAGATATCCATATACACATAAATTGGTATTATTTTACCCTGCAAGTATTGTTCACTGCACAGGTTTGATGGACAACGAAGCAGAGGAACAAAGGGAATGAAGGTGTGTCTCTATAGGCATTCTGTTTGCTGTCCTAGGGTGTGGTAAGCTCCAGAAAAACATATGGAAAGACAGTTGGTGCCAGAAGATACTTGGAGCCTGGCTCTGTCATCAGACTACACGTACTGCAACTTGATAGTCTCTCCTGACAATGTTAACTGGTTGCCTTATATCATAGAAGAACTTTGGGCACACCATAGTGAAAATTAATCTTAGTAACTATCTGCAGCCCTCTGAGACAGCTTGCTACTAATTACAAAGCTTACATTTATTACAGGTACATGGGGTCACTGTTGACATTTCAGCTCTTAATGGCCTTTCTTCAAGTACACACCAGAGCACAGCACGTCTCTGTTGTTTAGTGCCATGCAGACCTCACACCACCAGTGGAGCCAGCAGCAGCTTGCAGTGACAAATTCACTAGTTGTGATCAAAGTTCCTAGTGTATCTTAACAGCTGCTACAGAGAAAAGCATCAGGAGTGAGGATTCAGTTGCTCTTTAGCAAATGACTTCAAAGAGTTACAAACTGCAGCACGCTGCCGGCTGCCTGGGGCAGTCTGAGGTGGCTAAGTGTGAGTTACCTGAAGAAAATGCATTTCCCTCAACACTGAAAAGCAGAGCTAAGGTACACTAAGACACTGCAAGCTCCCCCTGCCACACTCTTCTTCCCTCTCTTACAGGCTATAATCTCCAGAAGCTGTCAGTCCTGCTACTTGTGTGAATATTAATTTCAGGGAAAGATAGCAACTTGACCTCAGAGTAGCTCATCTCTCCAGGCTACATACCAGTTAAACTAAATGTCTATTTAAAAAAAGCCAAACCAAACCAAAACCCCCTAAGCTCTCAGACACCAGCACATGCTAGTCGTAAATATCAATTTATGAATCATGACTAGCTTGGAAAATATGAATAAAGATGAAAGCAGTGAAAACAGTGGCTGAAATCTTTATGACTGAACATGTTGAATTTGACTGGTTATGATTAATGGGGGTCACATTTTGTCCCTTGTAAATAGTTGAGTAATTGCTGTAAATCCATGAAAATATTCTCAAAAAGTGAAAGGTTTTAGCACAAACATCAACCCACACAGGACATGTGCAATGCGTTACTACAGAGCTGTACAAAATCCAAATTCTTTACAGCCTGTAGTATGACAACGACATTTTCCCTTCAGTTTCTGGCATTATCATTCACTTCTTCACCCAAACATGATCACAAAACATGGCAAATACAACCCCAACTTTGTGAAAATTATTATTAAAAAACCAAGCATACGTTATTGGCTACTCTGACTTTTCACTTTAAAAAAAATGTAATCACTATGTTTAAAGCTCTAATAACATGACTAATGTATCAGCTAAAAACAGCTGGGGCCAAAATAAGGATATGGAAATGATTTTCAGGGTTTGAGCAGCAATACAAATGTCTGCACTGAGTTTCATTTGGTCAGAGAAAGCATGAGAAAACTTAGATTCTCTGTCACAAACTGGGGTCTCTGTGATGTCACACTCAAAAGAAAACCATACAGTCCATAATGGGGAGAAATGGAAAGTTCCATTTGATGTGTCCTTAGAACGCGGAGACCACTTCTGTGCCCTGTCACCCACCAAGCTGTCCCCCAGTCTGCTGGTTTGTAATCGGGAAAACTCCTTGCATGGCTTGTCATAGATCTAGTACCCATGGAAACTATCTGCTTACATTGAAAAAGCATTTCCCTTTCCAAACAGGAAAAGCTTCTGAATTTGAATCTCCAGCCACCTTCTTCATGAACTTTTCATGTAGACTTCACAGTTAAAGTATTTTAGCTCCACCTCAGGAACCGACTGCTTAGCCAGAGCCTCAGTGGTGATTTAACATCCTCCCAGAAATCCACACACAAGTTCTTCCAACTTAAAATCTTGCTGCTAAAAACTGAAGATGCAGCAAGGTGTATTTATCAAAGTCATTTCCGTATTTGATGAATTTCACCAAGCTGTGCAAGCTACATTATCGAACTGTATCAGCCTTAAGTTAAAAATATCAACCAGCAAATACCAGACAAGGTATAAGAATGTTTCTCGTTGCTGCATATTTACTCAATCAACTCTGCAGACAGGAGCATAAATGACCCACAGGGAATATCTTTCAGCTGTCAAGCAAAACTCAGTTTGGTTTACTGATGCACCAAAGGTTTTTATGATCTGAAAGCCCTTTTGTCTGCAGAGACTCTCCTCTAATGAAAATCTGAAAACATTTGCATTGCTTTTAAATCTCTTCAAAGATTTTGTGTTCTATGCTTCCAGTATGGAAAAGGAATGTAAGTTTTCAAAACAAATTTAAAAAAATCCCATGTTAGCAATGAAAATACATTTTCATTCTAAGTGACACTGTATTTTTTTTCTCAAAAAAGAATGTCCAATTTTACTCCTTGATTGTTTTCTTCATCTGCCTTGAAGATGCTTGCCAAAATGTTACAAAGATAGCACCTTTTCCTACCAAAACCAAAGACAAATCCCCACTTTTTTTTTTCTTTGAAAGTAGTTTTTTAAAAAAGGACACTTCACTCCTCAGTATCCTCTGACAGTGGTAAGTCTGACTTTCTGCAGAGATCCCTTGAATGTGACTCTCCATCAAGCCTGCTACTCACAACAGGCTGGTCAGTAACTAACTAAACATCCCTGAGTCAGTGACTCCTGTGCAACACAGCACACGCACTACAGCTTAAAACTAGAAAAAGAGAGAAGGCCATATACACATCTAATATGTGACTATTCAATTTCAAGGGAAAAAAAGGGCTTTGTTAAAATTAGCAATTATAAAAAAGAAAAACCCAATATCCTCTTTCCCTTCCAAAAAAATCAATGGGTAATTTCAAAAGCCAAGAGGTCTATATAAAACCTACAGAATGAAATGAACTATACTAGAAGTTTACCTAATGTGTGTGACACAGAACAAGAAGAAAACAAAGCAGTCCAAAACCCTTCTGCACAGATGGCTCAATTGGAAAGCAAGGAATCTTTCAAAGGTAGAAGATCAGCATTAAAAAAAAACAAACCCAAAACAACAAAATCACCAGAAAGCTTTCTGAAGTGAGCACAGAAAAATCCCATAAAATAAACCAGCTCAAGTGTAAACAGGAAATACAGAGGGCTAAAAAAGAACCTGAAGAGCAACTTGCAAATGACGCTCGGACTGATAGTAAAACATTCTTTGAACACATCAAAAGCAGGAAGCTATCTTGTGATTAGTGGGACCAGTTGATGACAAAGGCATAAAAAGGACGATAATACCACTGCAGACACTCGGGGAACTACTTGTTTCCACCTTTACTGCTGAGGTGGATCAGGAGATGCTTATGCTTGACATAGTAGTTGTAGCACAAGGGTAAGAATTTTCTTTTAAATTTGTAATGAAGTTCAAGACTACTTAGAGAATACCAGTTAAAATCATCAGGGGGATAGAGCAGCTATTTCCTATACTGCATAGTCTAGGACCCTTCTGTTGAAAACAGAGAGCTAAAAAGGGTCAGTTTACCATACCAGAAAAAAGTGAAAAGTGGAATTGCAAGAAGGATCAAACTGAACAAAAATCCTGCAATACTTGAAAAAGTAGTAGAGGACATTCTATGAAACTAATACTAATAATAGATTGATTTAATCGAAGTGAAAATACTTTCCACAGTGAGTAGTGACCCTCTAAAACTTGGTGCCACAGGAAGCTGTTAGCACCAAAAGACAGTATCAACAATTTCACATGAGAAAGAGGTAATTTAATGGGAAATGTGTCCATGAACACTCATAAGACCATGCAGGTATATGGCCACTAATATCTGTAATGCAGCAGCTGTGATGCTGACAGAGTATGAGAAGAGACCATGAAAGAGGTCTCTAAATGTTATGCCTAAAAGCCTCTCCTACTGCCTCTGCTGGACTTACTGGTTTCCTGCACTCAGGCATTTCTTTTTTATGAACTTTTGCCCAGCTTCTTCATCTCAGCTGGTGTTTTGCTTTTAATTTCTCAGTGAAACAGAGAAATAGCCTATCCATCCTGTAACAGGCTGTGTCATTTCTATCCTTTCCAATACACTGCCACTGCTCCAACCATTTGTGTACGTGTATTCTTCTGTGGCTGATGCATGACAGAAGTAGGAAAGATTCATGAGGGAATATTCCAAACCAAAATGATATAAACCATTCCACAGCAGCAGTTATAGAGGAAAAAACTCCTTGGTGTGCTGTAAATTTAATTCTCAACATCAAATACTTCTGTTTTAAATAAAGGGACCAGAAACATGGGAAACATGTCCAGAAAATTGTATGAGCATTGATTAACCAGGGCACTGCAGAAGTTAGTAACCTAGTGAGAATAATTCTAAGAGTAATAAGTAAAAAACATAACAGAAAAGCTGGGGAACCTTGGATCATGGTTAAAAAGGAAATGTAGTCTTCTGAAGAGTAATTCCTGCAGCTTCTAATCTGCAGTGTTGCAAAGTGTTCAACAGCAGCCAAAATTACCAAAAAGATGAATAACTGCATTCTAAAGGGATTGTAAATTACAGCACATTAACACGAGTCACTTGAATATGGTCATTAGTACAAAAAATAATGCAACAAGCAGCAGCACCCCCACTGTCCTTCATAACAATCAGAGGAAACAAACAGATTCCTCAGTGCACGTGCACCACACTCCCATCTGGAATATCCTGTATTTCCTTTCTCCTCAGAGTCTGATGAAAGGTGATAACAGACACTACAAATCATCAGCACGAGCTCACTTACTGGCTTGATGGAAATTCTGTGCAAAAAGATGTTGACAACAGTATTCCAACCATCTCTTTCTCTGATTTGTTGGTGCACTACAACAAACAATCATCAGAAAGTTTTACGACCGTTGCAATTGTGTTTTCTATTTATAACTACTGGAATATGAATTTATGGTCTGCAAAACGCTTTAGAATTCTGACTCACAGACTGAGTGTCTTTTTATTTCATAAACAATACATGATTTAATGAGCAAGAAATCAGGAAGCTGATTTTAAGAAATGAACTTCCAGAAAATATTTTTGAACCCGAAGACAACCGCGCTAATAAGTCTGAGGTTATCCTCTTTGCCTTGTCATGCACAGATGCACATGTGCTGCTGTACAGAAACACAACATGCTGCAGGGTTTGTACAAACTCCTAGAAGGGAGAAAGTGTTGGAACAGCACGCTAGAAGGCAGCTGAATCAGAAACCCACCGTAAGAAATAAATGACTTTTCAAAGGAAGTGTAATACATGCTTTTACTAAGGACCATTTATTAGGGACTAACACATCATTTATTTTGAGTGCAGCTTTGGAAAAAAAATTGCAAGGGCCACTATGGTTAAATCTGAAGATTAAATTACTAGTTTGGAATTTTCAAAACATACTGTGCTAGTTTAACCTTGCTCCTCTTAAAGCCAAGAACAGGTTTTTCCAATGATTTTAATAGAAAAGGAACTGAAGCAAGCAGAGCTATTCCAGAAGTTCTGCCATGGAGGTACTCCAGCTTTCCTCTTTACAGGAGTATTAGTTACATTTTTATGTGGCTATCTAGACAATCTGGGCTGTAAGAGCAGGCTGAGAGAAAGTTCTTATTAGCCCAAGGAGTCTGGGAGTTCAATCAGACTTCTAAATATTCTCCTGAATCAACTTCATGTGAGAATTTATTGATGGGTCACAACTTTCTAAATGCAAAAGCTGTTGAGAGAATTATACTGTTCAACTTCAGAAGCTCTCAGTAAGTGCTGTAGCAGTGTCAAGGTTTATACCTGCACAGGCTTTCCAAGAGCTTTAAAAACATGAATACTTTTAGTCTAAAACAATTCTAAACTGGGCTATATCCACGATCATCCTCCACTTATTTTAATACAGACTAAGGCAACAAAAATGTAGAATACTTAAAAATATGTAGCAAAGAACCTACACAGCCAATACAGTCACACCACATGGAGATCTGGGGCCATTCAAATCGTTCTCCTGCAGCACCTAAGCAGTGCCCCAGCCTCATCTGGGCTCACACACACATACAATAATGTTATGTTTTATAAAGGGCATAAAAATCAGGGTGTGAAATGACTACAGGAATTTTAAAAGCTGCATTTTTACAGTCAGATTTAGCTGCTTAAGTGAATGACTGAAAAAGTTCAGGACTTAGTGCCACCAGATCAAACCTGTCCTGGAATATGTACAGACAAACTCTGCTTCATACCTTCAAATGTCTTCTTGTATATGCCCTTAGAACAGGAATGTCCACCACTATTCATATTCACTTGGCCATTGTGCAGCTTCCCCACCTTTAACTTGAGCTGCAGAACTCAGTTAACTGTAACGACAACTTTAAGAGTTCTACTTGCTTTCCCAGAGGAAAACATTGCTGTGATTTGCAACGAAAAACAAGTTGGAACATTTTCCAAAATAGCAAACAAAAATTACGTCTTTCAGCAGTGGGACTAGATCTTACATTTACATCTTAGGCACAGCCTCCTTTTGATATTATGGAGATGGAAGGGCTTTTTTTCTCAGAAGCATGTTAGAAATGTCATCTAGAAGTTTCAGAAAGGTAATGATTAAAGGCACTATTATATCCCACCCCTTAGAAAGAAATCAGTTTTAAAATTCATCCCTGACCTACACTTCTCCCTCTGGGCACACAACACACCAGACTAACATCTGCACATCTGTTCTTCAAACCTGTGTCTGTCAAATGAAGAAATACAGAAAATAAGCTACTGTCTAAATCAACAAGATATTGTATTACACTTTGTGGTTCCCATTAACTCAAAGCAATCAAACTCTTGAAAATGAAACCCTAGCAATTAATCATATGTAATTTTACATAAAAAATATAATTGCAATTAAAATACAAAAATCAGAGCATTTATTTAGATTGTGATTTGTGCAAGTCTTGTCTGAAAAATGCTCAGGGAAGTGATACTCAAAAGGTCACAGTCTTGTTTCTAAACTTTGTCCTACAAAGTTCCCTTATCTTCTGCAATCCCGATCCCCTGGATGACCTTTCTAAGTTACTATCTTGACAACACATCTGCTCTTCAGCCATGCCTGGCCAGATGCATGCTTCACTGTTAACACTAGGTTGTGGGGGTTTTCCCCCCTTGAAATGCTAACTGCAACAAGATCCCAAAAGCTTCTGCAAAAACAACCCAGTGATATTAAGAGATGAGATTTGACACAAGCATAACTGACAGGGTCAATAAGCAATACTTGTGCTCTTTCAGCTGTTGCTAGATGTGATCTCCACTAAGATAGGAAAGAAAGAAGTAGACGTAGAAGAAATCTAGTAAACAATCCAGAATAAATAATACTCCATGAAGGAACTAAATTCATAGCAAGCACTGGAGGCTTTTGACCTGAACCTACTCACATTTAGTGGTGGGTCATTGTGCCTTTCTCTCAGTGAGGTCAATACATTCCTCTCTGGCCACACAAGCATCACTTTAAATTGGAAGAGGAAATGGACTTGCATGGCCTTTCAAAACTGTCTGGAAGCTGAGGTTTGATGAAATTCTGTGTCTGCTGCCAGCTTGCTTGTTGAAGAGAGAGAAAATAAATATTTTGTCAGTAAGTATAGTATTTTATAGGTACTGTCTTAATATTTTAAGACAGTACCTATAAAATACTATATAATTCCAAAATATTTCACATTAAAATCAAGCATCTCCTTCAGACTCATTAAACATCCTAGGCATCCAAGTGCTGTTCACATACCCCCGTACAGTTCTGCTTGCAAAGCAAATGTTTTGTACCTACTGACACTAGTACATGGATGGCACAAATACTACGTGAGCACATAGTGGCACAAATGTGAGCTACTGAGGTCTACCCTAACATTTGAAAGTAACAGTAAGAAATGCAACTATTGGGACCTATTGTGGGAATTTGTCAAGAGTCAAAGGACAGAAAGAACAGCCATCACAATCCATACATGAATTGTTCATGCAGTACCTGTGGAAATTTGGTATTGAAACGTTTTCGTATGAAGACATGATTGCAAAGCACACACTTCAGTATTTTGCTGAAATGAGTCTAGGATAAATGATGACATTTACTTATCATCAAGAATGAAAGGTTTTTTTGAATCTCTCATGTTCCAGTTCCCAAAATTTTGCAGTTACGACATATAATCATATCAACCCTGTTGCAAAAGAATTTACACCAGAGAGTAATGGATCAGACAGGTCTTAATTCAAATTAGAACTATTGTTCCTGAAAAACACAAGACACACAGCTAATATTGCCTTTCTCACTCATGCTAATTGGCATCTTCTTCAGTTTCTACAAATGCACAGGAACTCAAGCTCACCATTTAGCTCTGCTTTCACAACTCAATTCCTACAATTTCCTGGGACTGTCCACCATAAAGTCATTACATGAAGTATTTCTGTTTGATGTTGTCTAGTTCTAGAAGTGGCTCATATAAAATGAAATATTTCAGATTAACTTTTCAGAATTGATAACAATGCCGTTTTCTATCACTTGCTCGCACAGATTGAAGTACAGTGGGTGTTTTTCAGCATGACACTCTTTCCACAGACAGATTAAAAAAGATTGCGTTACTCTTCTGTACATGCTCCTAAGCAGGCAGAGGTGCAGGAGGAGACAAGTCCTCCAGGCACCATTATGCACATCCTAGAAAAGCATGAATACTCCTACACTTCCTTTCAGTTTGAATATTGGTCCAAACCACCTATGG
This sequence comes from Cyanoderma ruficeps, assembly GCA_008694505.1. Classification (NCBI taxonomy): domain Eukaryota; kingdom Metazoa; phylum Chordata; class Aves; order Passeriformes; family Timaliidae; genus Cyanoderma; species Cyanoderma ruficeps. The sequence continues at coordinate 20,108,993 of VZDJ01000594.1, forward strand.
CCCGCACACAGATGAACAGTGGAACAAACACAAAATGACAGCTAACAAGAGGAGAGGAAGTGTCCTCTCCTCTCAAGCCAAATATATAGATTCACCGGTCAACACTATATTAAATACCTTAAAAAAAAATCACTGGAAATCTGACTTCCTTTAATCACACTTAATGATGCTGTTTACAGTATTTTAGCATCTTACCAGGTTTTAGTACAGTAGGTGTGCTCAGCTACTGTCACAGGGCTCGGTGTTTAACCCTTCGTCACCCCGGCCCAGCACATGTGACTGCTGCCAACAGAACAGACATTCAGGGAATTTAAACCTCAGCACTGAACAACGCCTGAACATTTCCTCTCTCAGTACTACAAATGCTTGCAATAAATTACTTACAAAATATAGGCCTGATTCACCACTGCATTACACCATTTGTACACAGCTGACTTCAAGAGAATTACACGAGTGTTAAAGAAGTAGGGGAGGGGTGAAGCAAGCCCTGTGTGCAGATAATTAACCATCTTTTTCATTGAACCATAATACACTTTCTCCATAAACTGGCAACAGAACCAATCAGCGTACACATCTTATTTCAAATACAAAGTAATTTTAGGAGCTAGCATTATTGTACCGTTTGAAATATTCTCTGTTCTCATCAAATGATTCCCCCTGTAATTGATGTCATAAAGAATATCTGTGTTAAGCTGTCTTCATTTCCACAGTTTTCAATCCTTATGATGATCAATTATTTATATGCAGACTAGATGAAAGGCAAGATTGTAATGACTCCAAGAGATTTAAGAGTGATATAATAAATCTTGAAAGCAGAACTCAAGTGGGTGATGGTAACAAAAGCCAGTCCTGGACGATCATATTTTACTATTTTTAGAAGTTTCCCTTCATCCCCTCCCCTAAAGAGATTGCTAAAGCAGCATCTCTTCCTGAAGCCCTCCTTCTGTCCTAGCATAAACCTTTCTGCCCATGAGAACCCTGCCACGCTCATCCCTTTCAACTTACTCTTCCTAAAGGACAGCAACAAGTATGTGCTTTTTCCTTTCAATTAGCCCAGTCATTTTGGTTGCCAGGAAGATGTCACTAAGTTCCAGGCGAAATTACTTGATCTAATAAATAAAGCCCTTCTTGTACAAAGTACATTAACACACCTCTAGCTCACCGAATGATGACTCACAGCTTCGAGGTTTACATTTGTATCCAAACTTTCCACAACCATTTTTGGCTTTGGTTCATGGCCACAATAAATAAGCCTTGTCACCAGTCAGTATCCATGTAAATTAAAAAGGACATAGACTTCATATGATTCTCATCTGACATGAAAAACAAAGCAGAAGAAAATACCAATCAATTAAATAAAAGATTTGAATCATACTTCCCTCTTCCTCTTTTCCCTCACAATTCTAAAAGGATTCAACTCCTAAGGATCACCAACGGATTTTCTATGATCCAGCAAACCATCAGAGAAGGAATGAGAAGGAATTAACTCTACGCCAGAAGAAACCACAACATGTTCAAGCATGTCGGTTTGAGCTTGCTTCCAAGTTTAGCTTCCAGCCATGTTTTGGGACATACATCCCTGTTAATTGTTCAAGCACAAAACAACTCACACCAAAGGATATCCTTTGGATTTCATCAAGACATTGTTCCAGTCTTATAAGTCTTCTTCATACTTGTAGTAATTCTTTGTAGTATCTTAGACACATGCATCATGTTTGGAAATAGATTGATAAACATATGTTGCAACTCTAACCAATGATTTGGCTCATCAATTTTGGAGAACTGTCAATAACCTAATTTCCAAATTTGCTCTTCATTGCATGAACCCACCCCCAAAGGGGTCATGTTGAATGCTCAGCTTGAACAACAAAAACAAAGGATCAGTAATTCTGCAGAGTTAAGGCCATAATATATGGGTAAATATAGGGCAAATTCCAAAGCCTTTAAATAATCCAAAACTCACTAGCATTTTGTTTCAACAAGCACTTCAGAATTTTATTACTAATGTTAAAAAGATGTACAGTAGGTACCCATTGCAACATGATCTTACATTTTCAGAGGATATGATAAAAAGTGTTTTCCCTTGTAGACAAATGATGTGACTAAAAATTTACACATTTGAGGATCAAGTTTTGCAGGCAAAAATATGGCAGTTTTCCTCAATTAAGATTCACAAAATATGGTCCTAATTGATTTGTATAACAATAACCATAGCCATGGCTAGAATTAGTGCCAAAGTCTTTTGTCAATTTGTTTCTTTCTCTCTTTTGGGATTTCTCTTTTTCATAATACACTTGCAAGAAACAATAACTCTTCAAAACGTCTGCGTGGAGTTAATTCTAAACAATAAAGCAATCCAGTCCAGAAAGCAGCTAAGATTGAGTTCATGTCAACAGGTAGAATTTACAGTCCCACAAAAAGGAATGTTTAACAGTCAACTATTTAGCTGCAATAAATTAGACTTTCACTGTGTTCTTCTTATCACCACAATCTATAGATGAAAAGCAGTATATAGTAGTTAATTTTTAATTTTATTTATAACCACAGGCAAGATTTTCTAGTAGTATTCTGTTCCTTAATGTGAAACTAGGGATCAAAACTTTATGATGACCTGAAGCTGATTTCTTAACAGTTTTGATTTCCTGCTCTTCATAGACGCCATAAATCTTGCTTTCCTCCTCAAAACTTCAGATGTTCCTAACTTCTTATCTATCAGTCTCTAAAGTGCTTCCAGGCTCCCACAAATGTTTTAGCAGACTCCACAGGCTTGCTTGCCATCCTGCTAAATGTCAGGCCATACATCTACTTGGGGGGAGGTCCCCACTGAAGAAGCCATACCCTGGGAAAAACATGTAAGCAGGGAGGACTCGGAGGCACCCCAGTCGTGGCTGTATTTGAAGTCTGGATCCATGCTGTCGTCCTTCCCCAGCACACAAACTGATTGGAGAAGACTGCTCGAATTCCCCAGGCGAAAGCAGGACACAGGCTTCAGCAATTCCCTGTGCCTGCCACAGTCAGGAAAGGCTTTGTCCACACCCTGCAGCAACTCCTCCCTAAATGCTCTGCAGTGGCTCTGCACGGCTGATCTCCACAGGAACCCCAGCTCACGGACCACACTGGGCTCCATCCAACACCTTGGCAGCCAAGACACCACCGTGTAAGTTTCCAGCCTTCAAACTGCTTGTCTTAAAATAGGAGGGATGGGGACCAAGGAGTACAGCACAGACACTGGAGAGCAGGGTGGTGAGGAAGGAAAAGGAGTATGCAAAAACACGCTTCATAACAGCTTGGGCATGTGAGAACTAGAATAATAACAAAATATTTTGGATCTGCCCTATACTTGCTTTTTACAGATCACAGCCACCAGAACAGGCCAAGAGACAGACACTGTTCTTCTGTTCTATCTGACCTTGATACTTGGTTGAAAGCCTTTCAAAAGTTTTCAAACCAGGCAAACCAGGATTTTTTTTCCCAGCTTCACTGTGACCTGTCAGGAATTGTGACATTTCTAAGGAAACCACAGGGCAAAATCAAAAGGAGAGGACAGGGAATTTAAAATGTGGATATAGCTGTAAGAGCTGCTTCTGTAATACAAAATGCTAACAGCAGTGGAGCTCAGCAAAGACATTCTTTTACCCAAAAGTAATCCAAAAGCCATGTAATAAAGGATATTCTGATACTGAAAAACAAGCAGTGTAACATGAAAGGACAGTCTGGTACGGAATAAAAAAATCTTGTGCGACACACTGGCTCCTCATGTGAAAAATGGTCTAAGATGCCATTCATTACTTTGGGCTGCAGTTCTTAAAGAATACAAAGTGAATATACAAAAGGCTTCTCTGCTTCGATAGCAGTATCCTTTCAAGGGTGGCTGTATGTTTGATTAATATCCAGCAACCTAAGGAATAAGGTGCCACTTCTGTGTTGCATGAAATGACAGTGGACTCACAGCCATGCTTCCTGATGGTGCTTTCATGTTCAATTATGTTGGGTTTTAAGCAGTTTGTTTTGCTCCTGCTGTATGCACGGGCTTACGTGAAGAGTTTGTGGGTCATGTGGCTTTTGTCACATGTGGCAGAGCTTATCACGTTTTATACCTACCTAAGCAGGTACTGAGAATATCCTGCCTTACCACTGCAATTGACTCCCAGATGCAGCATTCACAGAAGAAATTCCCTTAGCAAAGAAGAGCTGAATATCTACAGATGTGTTTGACAGAACTAGTTTTTCTGCTTAAAACTCTTTCCAAATCACATTTCTCTTACTAAAATGAGAGAGAGGTCATAAAATGAAAAGAAATCCATGTTTGATGAGAAAAACAATGCTAAGAAATACCATCGTGTTGTGAAACAGAAAAAAAAGTGAAGTACAGTTGCGTGATGTCATTGGAGACCATTATTTGCCTCTACAAAATTAGAGGGAAAAAAAGAAAATCAACTGCAACTCTGTTTATTTAGCTTTTCCCACATCCAGGGCACCCTGTCTCTGTTGGATGTTCCATTAGACGCGAGAAAAAAAGACTATTTTTCCCTAGGAAAACCAGATGCTTTTTAATTGGCTTTTTTACAAAAAACCCCCGAATTTTAAGTGACCATTCTTTTCCACCTTCTGCCTTGTCTGCAGCTGCCAGAGCTTCCTACTCTTGTCTCTGCCCCTTTTCAATCTCAGGCAATGGGAGTCTGCTGGGAAGCATAGGAATGAATCAATGTTCTCAGGATTTCTTCTCTCCCCACACTAACATGGCTCTTCCTGCCGATGTGAGGAGTCGCACTGACAGTTATAAAATTACCCTTCTGATTCCAATTATTTTTCCAGGCAGATGCCGCTAGGTTACATTCTATTTGGAAGCATTCTTATTATTTACTCATTCACATTTCTCAAGGGCAGGACCCGCCTAGTATTAGCAAAGGGCAGAAACCCTACATCTGTTCTCAAGCATCTCCCTCCATTGCTGCATGCTCCTTCCCCCTCTCCTAGATCTTCTGTGCCTCAACATTTTTGTCCACTTTGCCAAGTCCCTCAAACATCTGCTTCCTCCACCCCTGCTCTTGGGCTCAAGAATGCATCTGGAAAAAACCTGGGATGCCTTTCCCCATCAGAAACCTATTCTTCCCTCTTTTGGTCTCACCCCAGCAGAACACCTCTCCCAGCACAAAGAAGTCTCTGGACTGCAGTTTTTAGTGATACCAATCTTCTCTGCCTTCCTCCGCCTTCCTTTTCACTGCACAGGGCTGTGGCAATCTCACAAAAGCGGCTTAACAGAGCAAGACTTGATCTCTCATCAGTTTACCTTTGTCGTCAGCAATTACCCCCAACTCTCTTCCATATGGTCTCTACTGCAGGTGGGCAAATTTCTCATCTTTCTTCATCCAGCCAGTCCCTGGCCACCTCCTGAACCTCCCCCTCAGGCTCTGCTGCATTCTTTTTTACTCTTTTCTTTTAAAATAGAAATATAGAACAAATGCTTCCTTCTCAAACACATACACAAAATCCAACCGCACAAAAACACGACTTCTTTCATCTCTTGGCTCATTCTATGACATCAATACCCTCACATAGTTTTTTTTTTTTTTCCACACCGCTTCCAGCCAAGATCCTCTTTAGTGTGACTTTCCTCCTCACATTTCAATAAATATGCTGTCATTAGAGTAGAGATTGCTTCTTAGACAAATCTCACAATCATTTATTCAATTTTCATTCCCTCCATTATTTTTAACACTCTCCAGTGCATATGTTCAAATAAACATTTACATCCTCACACAAAAACATCATATTCCAAGTGCCTTCTTTCTTCTCCTGATCATTTAGAAGGACTCTCCCCTGCATTCCTCCAGTTCCTGTGGGACTTCTGCTTTGTACCACACAAAATGTTATCCTTCAGATTATTCTGGCTTACTTTCAAGGTGAGAGACCTGTTTGTTGACCATCCAGGTTCACAGCAGCAATCTCTATCAGCATCACTGAAACCTAATGGATATGGAACCGGTGGCCAAAGCCCAGCACAACTTCAAGATATGTTTCCTCCTTCCCCCATTTTAAGCACCTCCCACCCATCTCTTGATCTCAACCACAATGAACTACACCACACGACTACTAGCCTACTTGTGTTATAAAGTTGAGAAGATTCTCATTGTCCTGAGCCCTCTAGTCTTTGCATTCAGACCAGGTCTGATTTTCTCAGCAGAAACTCCCCATAGTTCTCATCCTTTTGTAGCTTGGCTGAAAACACTTTCTTCATCTAACTGAAGTAGCTTTGCCTCATTCAAAAGCAAAGCACAAAAATTCTTCTTCTATATTTAGCTCTGGGCTTCTCTTTAAGCACCTTTTGAAGTGCTACTCCTTCCTTACTGCATTTTCTTTTTGAGTTTTCTAATGGAACAAATACAGTACTCATTTGATTTCTCAGGGTTTGGAAACACAGAAATTAAAACAAACATGGAAAACCAGACCGGAATTACTTATCACTCTCCTCTTCCCCTAAACTGAGCAGAGCTCATGTACCAGATAGGAAGGGGTAAAATAGCTTTGGAGACCAAGGCAGCTGGTCTCATTAGACAACCGCACCCAGATGTTTTATATATGGGACAGGAAGAGGAAATTAGAAGCTAGAGTGGGAGGATAATTCCCTGTTCAAAACCTTAATGTGAAAAGACTGTTGTATTAAAGGCTGTATTTGTCCGTACTACTTAAAGATTTGAACAAATACGAACTATAGTCAGTGTTGCGCGGAAAAAAGAGGAAAGCATTTTTATTTATTTCCCCTATGGCTTGTGCCTTCTTTTCCTTAATATGACAGTTGGCCTTTGAATGTGTTCTGCCAGGATACTGAAAATTGAAACTGGTTTTTTGGATTTACCTTCCCGATTTTTTGCCAAGTTCATATGTGTTTTCCTTTAAGCAGTCATTTGTCATAAACTACAAACGATGAAAATTAATATATTTTGTAATTTATAAGAAGGTTTAAGCCTTGACTCTGTGCCAATTTAAACAGTTCTCCCACTGCAAGCTCTACCCCCAGGATGCATGTTTAGTGTCCAAAATACTTGTATCAAATTCCTACGGCCTATCAAACAGCTGGTTTGGACTATTAATGGTCACTGGAACAAGCAGGGATTTCTTTCTTTCAGTTTGTGAAACACTTTGGGAAAATATTGTAACGAAATTTAACCTTTAACCCACATAATATCAGAAGAAGCAAAAAGAATGAAATACCTCTTCTTCCCCTACTCTTACTCTCTAAATAATATATCCATTTCTTTATTATAGTGGTAACACCTTTCTTTTAATACCTAAGTTAATTCATTAGTTTACGACAAGAAGCTCTGCTCATAAGGATAGAGAGGAATACTGAGTCTCAAAAATACAGCTTTTGTTTACATAATTTTTTTCATTAGGCATGGTTTGTATTACAAGCAATACACAACACAGTTGAGACTTGCCAATCTTGTAATAATTTGCATCATAGCTACTAAAAGATGAAGCAAATATATATCTAAACCTCATCACAATGCATATATCCATTCTTATTTTTCCTTTAATTAATAAAAAGATGCAGTCCATATCACATTTCTTACGAATCAGTGGAGACTAATGAAATCATACTTTACACACTTGAAATGAGAACTAAGTCCAAAATAAATATGGAAATCAGTACAACGTATTTAGAAATTTACCATTACTGCAGTAAAAAGTCCAGCAACTTAATAAAAAAACCCCATAATGACTGCAGATCTATTAAATGGACTCACAGTTTCCCTTTTCATCACAGACTATAACTTTTAAAAATGAAAAGTTTAATTTCTTGGCTTTAGGTACTAAACTCTTGCATAATGTTTATTGCATAATGACAAAGTTTTAATACCAAGATCATTTGGCTTATGTGAGCAGCAAGCATCACTATTTTTACCTGGTTCTCATAATCACTGAGTTCAGTGGGTGTAAATTCCCATATTTTTCTCTTTTAATTCATTGTCATCCTTAAAGAACAGAGTGTGAAGAAAAAAGATATTGCTGTTGATAGTGGATATTGATGGAATGTTTTCAGTTCCACAACACTTGTGGAATGGGGTTTTCTTCAGCTGCATTGTGCCATCTCCCAAGTTTGGGAATACCAAACCGCACACTAAGTGGTTCTAGTTATCTAGAGATGTAACTTGCTGCAAACACCTCACAGTGGCTCCACACCAGCTGAGTTTTGATGGCATTCCACCTTCTGTAGAAGACTTAGGCATATGGTAGATTCCCAGGTTTGATCTCAACTTGTCTCAAAGTAAAACAAGCCCTGTGCTAGTTTTTTCCTGCCAGTGGTAGATGTTTTTTACATCTATGCCAGTGTTTTTTATACTATATCCCTGCAATGCCAATGAACTGCATTACTTCCAATTGTTTGGCATCCCTAGAACATAAATGGAGCAAGTGAGCTGCAAATGAGGGTTTTTTCAGTTAAAGGATTGACTTCTCTGAGGAACCTTGTTGAAACCACTTGAAGACTTGCTTTCTAAGAATTCCAGAGGCTTACATACATAGTACAATCTTATACAAAATATTCTTCAGATCATTGATCTCTGATGAATACATATTAAATATGGGAGGAGGAAGAAAAATCATTACAGTCACTTTAGCCATCAGATGCCTATTATGATTAAAAGAGATACTTGCATTGATTTGTGAGTGCAAAAATTCAAAGGCATAAAACCTGAAGCAATGTTGTTAAATGTGACTTTCTGGAGTAGCCAACACACCAGCAGCTTTGTGTAAGAGCACCTCTGCAGCAGTACATGCTTTCCTCTGGGAACAAGTGGGAATCCACATGGGCCTCTGAAGGTGACGGAAAGAAATGCATTCCACTACACCTGCGTTGCAAACTTTGAATAGTATTTATCTTCTTCTGGCAAACATCAGTAGAAAGAAAATTTCTTCACCCAAATAGATACATTACAAAAATAGCATGTTGAATTTGCTATGCTGCTTTTTCTGCCTTTTTTTTTTGTTTTTTGTTTTTTTACATAGCAAAATACTGGAACAGATGGGCTGTTTACTGAAAACTGTAGAAAACTGTTACTCTTCTAGATATATGTGTGTAAAATTCAGTAAAAAATACTGGTTAGCTCTAACAGAACCTACATTCCAGGCATCCATGTGTTGTATCTTCAATCTACAAACCAGAGTTAACTTGTAAAGTGGAAGGAAACAGAATCTATATTAAAAACTAATGATGTAAAAAATGTCTTCAGTAATAATAATCTAAAATGTGAGTAACCTCAGACATGCTGCCTTCCTCCATTATGGAAATTTAAAAATATATTTTCTCAATTGAACTGTATTCCACACTGTTAGCAATACCTCCTCACCCTATTACATAAAGCAAACCTTGTCATGTGCAATGTGGAGCTGCTGCCTCTGCAATAAAGATGCATTTGTTTGTCTTCATGACAGGATTTTCTCAATTTATCTTCATTCAGATTTGTTAAATATTCATTTATTCATTGCAGAATATTGTGTATTTCCTTACTCTGCATTCAGTCAAAGTGTTAATAAGGGACCTTAACTACAAACCGTATTTTCTGTCATTCAGTTGTTTCTAAATATACCAGGAGGTATTTGAATATACACTAAATATAGCAGGAAGCACAGCTTGATGGAGGCATTTTCTCTCTTGTCCTTTCCATCACTAACACAAGACAGCCTATTTCATAAAAATGGGTCGGATGCTTTGTGTTACTTACTTTGCTCTCTTTCTGATTCTGGAAACAAGGCCATTACTGTGAAGCAGGAATGGAAATTTTTATGTAGTTTTTTCTATGACATTAAATGGTTATTTCTCATCATTCCATATAAAATGAAGCCTCCCTGTTTCAGAGACCCTCTCTATATCCTTTATATGGTTCAGGACCGAACAGTTCATGGAATATGGTGTCATGCATATTCACACAGACCAGTTATTTCTGTGAAACATTCTACTGCTGGAGAAGCAGAAGATAGAGGGAAAAAATGCCCATCATGTTTGATGCTGGAGTCCTTGTGCGAATGGAAAACATATGCTTTAGCAGCTGCCTCTTTGTAGAAGCTGAAGCAGACCAGTTCTGGCTGGCAGGCAACTTTGAATTTGGACACATTTGCTAATGTAAGGAAAAGCTCTCAAAAATTTCATGTGAGTGGGGGTAGGGTCAGAACTGAACCACAAGAATGCATCTCATCAGACTTTAACACAATAATGATTCATATTTGAATCCGAGTACTCCTGCTGTCTCACACATGGCCTCTGTTCGCCTTTGGTCCGAGTGCTGTTCCCATCTTGGGGTTACACCACAGAACCAGGACTCATCAGTTATCGATTAACCTGACCCCTCCATAACGGGAGGGAGAGAGGGAATGGCCCAGCTATCTGAGCCCTACTGAGTGGGCTGATAGGACATCCAGGACCTCTTGTCACGTGCCACTTGAGAACCTCTTCATGAGTTCCTCATCCTTCCTTTGTGGTCTTGGCTCAGTGAAGATTTGTGTAGATGGTTCCAATGATAAGGGAGGTTGGATTGCTGCACTCCTACACACTGGATTTTACCTGTGGATTTAGAATAGGATATGTCACACTCTAAATTTTGAAAATAATTTTTTATTCAAAACAACACAAAGAATTCCTTCCCACTCACTTGAAACACAGAATAGGGAAACTTGAAAACACAGTTGATGGGAACCAAGAATGAGAACAATTGTAAATATCCCAGGATAGCTGGGTTATAAATGGAATAAAATAGAAAAAAAGCAAGCAACACAGCTCATTTGAAGTCTCCTTGATCCTGTAAGGGTTTCTGTATGAATAAACTCCAATTGTTCCAGGAACACTGGTGATGCCAAGATCTTTTCCATCCTTTAGTAATATATATGAAATAAATGGGAAGGGACTGGAAAGCTGGGTGTAAAGTAGCTTGGAAAATTTCCCTGGTGCCCACAGTCTGAGTTATTCTGAAGCCTCTGGTAAGTCTGCTGAGCCACTGAAATTGTGTGGAGGACTGTCTAAGATGCTCAAGCCCCACTCCCCTGAGTCATTGTGGGGGCCATGACACTGCTTGGACTCACTCCATAGCACCTCCATCTAGAACCCCTGCTTGTCAGCACACATGCCATGCACTGGAATGTGCAAGGTCTCTACAAAGCGTATTCCACACTCTCTACATCAAAGGAATCCTTTTGCAGCAGAACTGGGACTTTTACAACTCCATTCCGCTACATTAAAGGGACTGTATTGAGGATCTTGGCCATTTGTGCAAAAGACTTCCTTCTTGTGTGCTTACTTGGGGTTAAGCAAACAACTTATTTTTATATGGCCCTCAAAACCAGCTTGAAAGCACCAGAAAATCAGCTGCAGCGAGCTGTGTTCTGCTACCAGCAGCAAAACAGAGGAGACTTCAACATCTGTGATTTTATTTAGAACAACTGTTCCTAGGACAATTACTGCAACTGCTGGTTGACAAGCACAGAAATCTCATTTGCCTGTTCAAATTCAGTTCAGCAGTCCAAAAAGGACTGGTGTGATCATTTGATGGTCACCCACATAAAAGAGATGTGCAGCTCTAACAGAGACTCTCCACCATGCAGACTGCTGTCACCAGTCCATCCTACTGGCTGTGTGGCTAGCACAGCATCCCTGCCATAGCTGTGGGGTTTTTTCCTTTGGGATGGACACACTTGGCGTGATGACTCACAATGCTGCTGTTCATGTTTTATTTATTCTATGGCTAAATTCACAAACAAGGTTGGGAATAATACCTGTAAGAAATAAAACAACTCCCTGATGAGTTCCAATTTCATCTGTCTAGTGGAGAAACACATGTTCTTGGGGATGGGGATTGGCTTCAATGTGTCCCCTTTTGCAGTAGTAGCAAGATCTCTTTTGTTCTTTATGTCTTAATTGATGTCAGGCTATGACACAAACTGCACAAAGCAGGTTTTGGGACCCAACACCTTGCCTATAGCAGGATTTAGAATGCATATAAAACATGGGATTGCTCATTCCTAAAATCAAGGAAACTAGTAGAGCTGTTAAATGCGGAAGATTAACCAAAACATAAAAAAGAAATAAAAACCTTCTATTCATTAATGCCTTCTGGTACTCGTTTGATGTCTTTCCCGAGACCTGTTCTGGCTATCCGTGCTTTCTGATTCATGTTAAGCAGCAGAGATGCTCAGTCCAGAAGCCAAAGGCTAGCAGGCTGAAGGCCACCAACTCCAGCTTAACAGGTTGTTTTCTTTGTTTTCTAAAGACTGTTCTGAGTTGCAGATATTCCAGCTAAATTCTAGCTGGAATTGGCAAATTCCCTACTTTGGATGAGAAGTGCATGGGCAAAGCCATGAGAATGATGTAAGCCTGCCTAGAAATGATTGTTTCATACTTGTCAGCAATCTGCTGCCAGGACAGATTGGACTGTGTGCGCCTTGGTATGTGTACAAGGTGGAAAAACCATACAAAACACAACTGGCTCCCAAAGTATCCCTGTGCTGTTCTCACGGACTGCCAAAGCTTCTTGCATCAGCGCCGCCACTATTGAGGTATGCAGGCTTGTCATCTGAACTGCAACATTTTTAAAGCTGAATTTACACAGCACTTTGCTGTGATGAGGAGAGCTCCAAAGGTCCCCTCAGTCCAAAGGGGATTTGCAGAGCTCTTGAAATACCTTGTTTTATTAGAGATACAAGATATTGCTCCCAGTAAACTCAGGCAAGTGCCATAATCAGCTCTTTAGGGAAGTTCATGGACTAAAGAGGAGATGGGCACAAAAGGAACATGTTCTTGTTTATGTTGTAGTAGCAAACTGCCACTAGTTCCTTTTACAACTTGCTAAGGCATCACAGAGCAGCAGCCCTGCAGGGTCTGGTTGGTGACAGCTGTGGCTGTGTAATGACCTACCAGGGCATGAATGAGGGGCTGCATTTTGTTCTCCACCTCACTTTTGGAAGGAGGAATGGTGTTAAATCCAAGGATCTCTCCCATCTCTGCCCTTTAATGGTGGCAGCATCCCCAGAGGAAAAAAAACCCCTACATAGCAGAGGTAGGAACCTGCCTCAAAATACTGCCTGAGCCAAAATATGTGGATTTGCTGTGGGTGTTCAGTAATTCTCACAAAAACACAGAATTGACAGAAAAAGACAGTATTTTACTCTTCCACATACCCTCATTCGGATTGAATAATTTTTCTGTAACAGCCCAAAAGCTTCATTCTGTGCTGTTTCACATTGAAACTGCCTTTCAAAATCAACAGCTTGTGTCGGAGTAGTACTGTGCCTTTTACTTGCCTAAGGCATTGAGCATCTTTCACCTCTGCACAGAGTTGTCATGACAAATCATTCCTATTACAAGCTTCTCATCTCCTAATTTGCATTCTTCTGCACTTTCTTTTATTAAGTGTTCAGACTACTCCTGCACACGGGAGTGGTTTCAAGCAGTAGTGCTGGAGGGATCCATCTGAACAGGGCCAGTTGCTGAGGAGTGGCCCCAACCAGAAAGGCTCCTGGCGCTCTCCTGAAGAGGGATCACCACGTGTGACATGTGGGGCTGTGACAGACCCAGCCTGGGCTCCCTGTCCCCCTTTCAGTGGAGCGTACCTGGTGGGGGAGTGTTACCCCATCACTTGTGATTACCCTGGGGATGGGAGACATCTCCCATTTGAAACCAGACGACACCATTAAACGTGTACACACGTGGACACCATGGCCTAAACCAATCTCCAGGGACAAAAATCAGGGATGAAGTGGAGGAAGGCATAAGTTGCATAATGAAAAATATCCCTCAATATGACCTTCCCTAAGAAGGGACCACAAATGAGTGTCATTTCCTCAGCTCTACCTTGCCTATAAACCTGACGCCAGGTTTAATGGAGAGGTAAAACCCGAAGGCACCTGTGCTGGGCATTCATCCTTATACCACCTCCCACATCCTCCCCGAATGTCAGGCAGCTCAGCGCGATACAGCTGCAAAAGTGTCTTCATCTGCCATTTCTAGGGCAAACCCTTGTATTCTTATCACTTTTCTGTCCCTGATTTGATTTTCTCTTTGCCCCCAAATTCAATTTTCCAGCAAATTATCCCAGCTGCTCGCAAGCGTCGCCCGAGCGCCGGCAGCGCGGTGCGCTCCTTTGTGGCACACCGCTCAGCGAGCAGCGACGGACACACGGCGGCCGGGCCGCCCTCTCTGCGAGGCAGCTGCCACGCCGAGCCTGGCGGCAACCGACCGAGGAGGGCAGCCCGAGAGGGACAGCCCGAGGGTGGCACCGCCAGGACCCCTCCAGCCCCGGAGGGTGCTAGCTCCGCCCGGCAGCGCCTCGCCCGACAGAACCCGTATAGTCGGGCGGGGCCGCGCAAAATGGCGGCGGCTGCCCCGCCCCGCCCCGGCTTTGTACCCGCGCTGGGACCCCGCGCGCCGCCGCCCGGCAACAGCGACACCCAGCGGCGCCTCAGCTCCGCCACCGCCTGCTCCCGCCGCGTCACGCCGCGCTCCCCGTGCCGCGCGTGACGTCACGGGCGGGCCGCCGCCGGCGGGGCTGAGCCCGGCGCTGCGGTGTGGCGGGGCCCGGAGCCCGGCACAGCCATCCCTGAGAGCCGGGGGCCCGGTGCTGGCCACGGGAGCAGCGAGTCCGTCACCGGGCGCGGGTGAAGGGCTCCTGGCCCGCGGGGGCCCGGAATCACCGAGCCGTTTGGGTTGGAAGGGGGCTTTAAAGCCCCTCTAGTGCAACCCCCGTGCAGTTTCCACTAGACCAGCGTGACCACCCCTGAATGTTTCCAGGGATGGGACGTTCACCACTTCTCTGGCCAACCTGCTCCTGTGTTTTACCACCCTCATCATAAAAACTTCCATATATCAAATCTAAATCCACCCTCCATTCGAACCGTTATCCTTTGTTCCATTACAACAGGCCCTGCTGAAATGTTTGGCCCCATCACAGTCTGTCTGCTGTTCTGAAGTGCAGTAGGTGGTGGGCCATGACAATGTGACAAGCATGTGGTTCTTTTCTGTGCTTTTTGCAGTTCTGTTTCTTCCGCTGACAATTTCGGAATTCTCTGGTACAGGTTGTGAAACCCTATGATGTGAGGGCTATTTTCCTTCATCTGTTTAGGTATGTGCATATTTTGCCCAACAAAAATCTGTTTACAGTTGCATATCTCCAGCACTGGACATTTCAGGTTTGCATTAAATCTGCATCTGACCCTATTTGTGTAATATAAAATAAAAACCAGTGCTTTAATACAAATGGACCTAATGGATCAGGTCAGAGATAATAACCAGTGAAGGCTGATGAGTCTGCAGAGGGTATTAAGAGGACGTATGGAAGAAAATTAAAGGATCACTTATGTAGCAGTTACTGTAAAATATACACATCTGCAATTTCCAGGAAGCTCAGAATCCCCATGAAGTTCAGCACCAGCTTCGCTCATTCCAGGATGAGATGGATTTGACAGCACTGAGTTTGACTGAGGAGTTTATTTTGCTCCATTTTTACAAGTCCCCAGTGTCTAATAATGCAGCTAGTCTGGGTTTCTGTTTTCTATTGGAAAAAGTGTCCTCAGGTGACAGCTCCATGCATGCTCGGAAATTCAGTTGTTCTAAATATAGATCAAGCTCTGATTCCGTGTGCTTTTCAATAAGCTCTTTATTTGCACCTTTTCCTAGTGAAGTATTAGTGTGGGAACTTTATTGTCATCAGCTGCAATGTTGTCTACTGTTATGCCAGAGAGTTCACTTGGATTTTTAGTTTTTATCTTCCCATGCATGTCCTGCCAATGGCTCCACACACATTTTCCTGGGCTGGCACCTCCCTTACTATCCGCTGCTTGTGTCAGAGCAGTCACTCCTGTAAAATTGCCTTTGGATGAAGTGTTCTCTTTTTCTTAATGACAAATTGTAATTTAAAAAATTTAAATAATTCCTGTACTGTTCCAATGAGATTTTTGTTCCAACTCACAACCTTGAAGTCTTACCAGTGGCTCACCCCAATTAGTCCTTTGTACCAAACCGTCACAAACTTTTGCAGCAAACTTTTGTCATTCCCCTCCAGAAGTTTGCACAGTCCAAAGGGAACCAGTTTGCCCTCTCGGCCTGTGCTATGTCCTGTGTTACACAGGCAGGTCTCCAGCATATGTTTGTTTTCTGCAGCACCCAGCTCCCTCCAACCAGCACCCTGAGTTGAGGGACTAAGGTGGACCCACAGCACAGCAGTAATGAATGAGGTTCTACAACTACAGCCCAGAGATGCAGAATAGGGGTTAATGGAGGGGAGTGGTGGAGGCCATCACTTCACATGGTGAATCCATGACTGATTTTTGTAACACTTTCTTCTTATAATATCCTTGTGAAAAAATGTAGCCTGTGTCTTGGTCACTCAGTGGAGTGTGCAGTCTTCACTGTCTGCTTCATAATTAGCTGTCTTCACCTGAAGTAAGAAGAAAGCTGTTAAGAGTATCAGAAACCAAACTCAGAAATAAAGCCAACTTGTCTTCCTTTTACTTGCAGGGAGAATTCACTCTACTATTTTAGTACTATGGGACTTGAGCATCTAGATGCTACTGCAACTGAATAATAATAGAAACCAGTGATACATGCGAGTGGTTGAATTATAGGAATTATTTCAGAACAGTAGGACAGAAATGGCCCTTTTCTCAGCCCCTCCAGCTTATTGAAACTGGTTGTCTTTTCTGGCTTTTCTTAGTACACCATAACTATTTACATATAATTTATTATAAGCACATGTTGAGTAATAGACCATCAAGCTTTTGGAGCTTCTATTTTCAGTTACATTGTACCATTGCTGAATAAGAAATGCAACTGCTGAAATTTGTTTTCAATGGTATGTTGATTAAAAGCTGCTCCAGTTTAAAATTTCCAACCATCTAAAATGAAAACCCTTCACATGCTTCATGTCCCTGGCCAGTCAGAGAGGTTATTTCCTACAGTGTATAAATAATGGATTTTGCTGTTTATATGTATCCATCATCAAACTAGGTTAAATTCTCAGTTGGCAGTGTGAATTGTCTTGCAGTGAAACTAACTAGCTGGAACTAATTTTCAAATGGGTATAGTGCATAATTATGGTAACTTAGTGTACAGGGACTGATCTACCTGAATCAGTCATATCTGATGAAGAAAAATGTGAATAAAAATTACATTGAAAACATAGCTGCCTGCTTATAAACTAAACCAATTTTTTTTTTTTGGGATTTAAATTCCTTTACTTAGCAGAAAACAAGTGTCAAAGTTGAATATATTTCATACTAGCTTCTTCAGTGAACACTTTAAGCATAACCATTAGCAACAGTTTATGGATAATTTTACCTCTGGAGAGGGGAACAAAATGTCCATTGAAAAAGTGAAAACATTCAAACAAACTTCATGGTTGTAAAATTGACTTGGCCTTTAAATATTTTAGGTTTCCAGTACGAGGGAAATATCTTGCAGGAAAAAAAGAAAGTGGCAATGTTGATTTCCGTGATGGGGAAGTTTTTGGTGGAAAGGAGGTTGCCAACAGAAGGATTCAGCAAGGATGAACTTAGCAGTGAAGCATTGGAAGGAAATAGGTGAAAGACGTGGAAGGAGGTATGAAGGGGAAGATAATTTAAGGGGATTAAATGCGGAGAGATTTGCCAGTCGTGCTGGAGTTTTAGGATATCTGAACTAGAAAGGGACTGGGGGAAGGGATGAAGCCTTTGAACACAGAGAAATTTATGGACCTCTGAAAGGAGAGATGAAGATAAGGCCTTTCAGAGATGGCTGAAGATGAAAGATACACAATTAATCTAACTTTGGGAGATATATCTAGCTAAGGGAACTGCAAGATTTAAAACTTCTGTTGCTGCTGCATGACACGTGTTACGGCGTTGTGTCTCCCCGGGAAACACTCAGTGGCTGGATGAAGAAGGATTCCAATTACCTTCCAGCTCCATGCCTTGCCAGGTTCATACTGTTTTTCCAGTGTTATTGGCCAACCATGGGCTTTCTGACAAACCAGGGTAGTCAGCCTTTGCTATACTGTTATTTTTTCACCTTAAAATAAAAAAGAAGAAGCACTTGCATCTAATATATACCTTGAATGTAGCTCATCAAGAACCCAGTGACTGAAGGGCTCTGTAGGTGTCTGCTGGTTTGTTATTTGCATGCAGTGGTTAAGACAGGTGCTGAGACTTGAAATGGCCTTCAAGTAACAAAAGTACTTCCCTAACAGCAGATATTGTTTATTTTAGTTTGATGAATGCCAGGGTAGTAAACAGGATGGGAAGAAACACAAATAAGAATGTAACATCTTTAAAAATATGCCCAAATCATCTTGGGGAAGAGGGAATTGCAGGGTGGACCCAGCTTGGCTAAGCTGGAATGAATCAGAGGTGTCGGAGTTCAAACTTTTGCAGTTGTGGGTACATAGGTTTCTTAAGGAATTCTTCAAGTCTGCATTTAAAAGCCACAAGTAAAAGCCTCATTCCTCTCCTACTGAGGAAGTTATTCCTCAGATTATGATAATTATGATCAATAAGCTTTTCTTGATACTCAGTATATGTTTTTGCTTCTCAGTTACTCTCTGGACTCTGATGTTCCTTGAGAATCCTGCTGAAAAATGCCTTTCCTTCACTGGTGGTCTTCAAATATCAGTAGGCTGTTATCATGTCCCCCATGAATCATTTCTTAGCCAAGCAATTTATATTTTTAACTCTTCTAATGTCACCGCATAAATCAGTCCTCTTAGTCTTTGGATCATGTATGATGCTCTTCTTTGAACTCTCAAATTTGTCAATATCCAGAAACGTGTATAATATCCCAGGTGGAGCTGTACCAGCAGCATGCAGAAAGTGCTATTTGTTCCTGTCTCAGTGATGTGACACTAGTTATCCTGTCCAATATTGTACTGGCCTTTTCATGCCATAGCACGTTACCAATTCAGGCCATTTAGCGTGAACTATCTCCCTACATCTCTTTCGTCATTATTGCATCTGTGATTTCGCCTTCCTGTTATTCCTTCTCAGATGCTTTCCCTGGCTGCATTATTTTCCAAGTTGAGTCTCCTTTAGTTATTTTGTTTCCATGGTTCTATCTTCTCTAGGAAATTCTCTATTGTTTTCTTTGTACACTGTCTTTCTGTTTCTTACAGTCATATCTGTGAGTTTCATCAAAGTACTGTGGACTGTCTTTTCCAGATCATTAATAAAGGCGTCCAACAGAGTGTTCCTAGCAGTCATCCACATGGCAGCCAGGAGACAGTTCCCACCACCTTGCTACATTGCAGCTTATTTCCTGTAATTTCATTGCCTCAGCAACTTGAAAGCCACATGGAAATGGCTGAGCCAATGTGAATTACTTTTTCAGCTAAGATCCTGTGAGATACAACATCATGCCCCTATTAAAGCTCATCTGCACTTGGATAGTCCCCTGTTTGTGCTGAAGGCCCAGCAGCCAAGGCTCACTGAAGACAGAGTGACCATTAGGAACAGAAACTGGATTTATGAGAGTCTGTCTGCAGTACCTTTGCTGTTGTTTAAGGTGGTAATGTTAGTATTTCCCTCTGCTTGAATTTTTCAGTTATTTGGCTTGTGCACAGTGAGCATAAAGGAGTTTAGCTAATTCTTTTAAGTCCTGTAGAATGCATGTTGTCTAGGTTTTTTTATTTGTTCACATTTCCCTAATGCGTTTCCCTGTATGTCCTTCATTAGTTGCAGTTTCTTTCACAGGATCCTAATCCCACTCTCCCTCAGTGCTCCCAGCATTTCTTCCTTTTTTTTTTTCCCCACTGAGGAAATACATGAAAAGGAACTTAATATCAGAACCATTTCTGAATCTTTCATTTATTCAGAACCATTTCTGAATCTTTCATTTATTCTGTGAAAGGATCTGTTCTCACGAGCGTTTCTTTTCTTCAAAGAATACTTATTATAGCCTTTGAAAGAGCCAAGGTCAATCTTCTTGAACTCTTTGCATAATGTGAAATTTTGCAGTATGTTTTTTTCAATTGGTTTGGGAGGGCTGAAGGTTTAGGGCAGGGGTGTCTTTTGGATTTGGGATTGGGTTGAAGGTGTGTTTGTATTTGACTTGCAATTCTTAATTGATCAAATAGTCAGAAGAGAATATTTTGTCTTTTTATTTAGCTCTACTATCTCTGTGAGAAAAATGAAATCCTAGTTGTGAACAAACTTTTGCTCCATAACTTGAGACCAGTTTCATTTTTATGAAGTACTGGTGAACTTAGGCTGTTTGAAATTAGCTTAACTGACCTGGATTTCTTATCCTAGACCCTGAAAGTGGATTAGAGTATATCTAGTTTTTCTTCATTTCATCGTTTCCATGTATAATTACAGTTAGTGATCTCCAGAAGAAGATGAAATTGAATGATTTTGCACTCTTCAAATTACACAACTAAAAAAATCATTAGAAACATAGCCTTGGATGACAGTAACTTCTTCAAATAATTGATGAGAGAAGGAGTAGAACATGATAGCTATCAGAAACAAGTCTTGGCTCTCAACAGAAAAAGGAAGTTAGAAACAGAGTGAAAGACAAATTTACGTCTCATATGGCCCCTGTGACACTTCTTTCAGTTTGAAAGATTTTGGTAAGTGATAAGTAATCAGCATAAATGTCTTAAGGAACAGACAGGTATTACTATTTCTCTCCTATTGAAGGTGGGAAAGCAAAGGGATGGCAGTGAGGCAAATAGACCATGTGGCACCTACAAGACCTATATGAGGTAAAAAAAAATCTCTTTCTTATTCTGTTTACCCAAAATTCTGTGCCACTTAGTGTGGTATGTTTATAAAAAATAGCAAGCACACAAAAGCACTAGGAAATAATGTTGCAGGAGATTCTCCTGTTGTCAGGAGAAGGGCATGAGACTGATCTAATAATTCACATTTCTAATGCTTAACATTCTGAGTTATATTCCTGAATAGAGCAATTTTTAAAAGATGCTGTCTGGTTCTATCAACATCCAAGTTTAAGTTGTTAGGGATAATCTTTTAGTGACTCATTTGATGACAAGTAGGGCTCACTCTTTCAGAAGTTCCTTGGAATATGCTACAATGATTTTCTGTAGTCCTGGTGGATATGGTAGCAGTGCCAGGTTAATTGACAGAACCATTGTTGTGAATCTTATCAAAGAAATTGGTAAAAATTGTGAAAAGTGCCACACTTAGCAGGTCAGGTCTCCGGCTTTCATTTGATTCCTTTTAAACAGAGGAATGTCTAATTTTATATGAAATGCATTAAATATAAATTTTCAGTTAGAAATACAATTAAAAAAGTATCCTTGGCTTACTCAGAGATAGAAGGAAAGAGATGTCAATTAATAGTAGTTAAGAGCCTACGTGTAATGAATGGCTAATTTCAGTCATGTTGTTAGAAAATAGGTGACTTCCTTATAAAACTTTATCATAGTTGGCACTCTTTCTCTTATTGAAAAGAAACAAAAGAGTGGTCTGGCATGAAGCCTGTGCTACATTTTACCTTTAATGGAGATCTCTTCAGATCTAAGTTTGAGGCAGACTCATGAGTTATATTGCAGCAAACTTCCATTTTTATTGCTTGATATGAATGCGAGTTTTATGGAAAACAGGACTCTCAAGCTAACAGCTTTTTGCTCTTATAAAAATTTCAAGTTTCTTTTTTTAAACCTAGGACTAGCGGAGTATTATTTTCTCACAGTGTGCAAGCTTGAGAAATGAAAGCACCTGAAGATCAGCCTGCATTTAGGTGACTAACAGCAAATGCGTATGGTCTGAAGACGGAGCAGGCAACATTTAGGTGTTGGCTGTTTTGCTGGCTGCCTTCATTCAGAAATAGGTGTTGTGAGGGGCTCCTCCGCCTTTCCCCTGCACAGCTGCTCAGGAGATGCAGTTGGTTTGTACGCAGCCATAAAGGTTTAATGCCTCCCAGTTGTGGACTGCTCGAACCTCATGGCTGGTTGGTGCCAGCAGCAATATTTCAGCCTTGTTCTCTGCTGGGTCAGGGTTGGTGGTGGCTGTGGGCACTGGGAGCAGCTGCGGGCAGCCAAGGAGGTCCTGTCTGGCCCCAGCCCAGCAGCACAGCTCTCATGGAGGTGTGCCAAGCTGATTTTGTAGGTCTGCAGTGGCTCTTCTAGTCTTCATACAGTTGCATACGAGTTATTTGAATTTATTGTTAGAAAAACCCCTCTGTTACTTGAAACATGTTCTTCGTGCTTTCTGATGTTTTTTCATGACACTGGAAAGGAATGTGGTTATATTAACATTTGATTATCTCTGGTGGTTTGCCTCTGCCGTTGCATTTCTGTAGCCGATGTTTTCCTTTTTTGGGCTGAAACGCTTTTCCCCTCGTTGTGCGGCCCCTGTCCCTCGCTGTGTGCACAGTAACCCCTAGCAACACCCGGGACCTCGGCACAAACACCATGGATGGGGCTGCCCGCGCTCGAGCGCACGTCTGCGGCGCCCACCCGGCTGGGGACACTGCTCTGGGGCTGTGTGGCCTGACATGCTCCCTCATGAGCTGCCAGAAGCCCTTGTCCCTGGCTGGGCTTTGTTCCTTAGCAGCAGTGCAGCAAATGAAGGTGCTGTGGACCTCTTGGTGGTTTACAGCGTGTGAGGTTTTCAGACTCGTCCATCACTGGGCTTATTTTGCTGCAGCAGGTTTTGCTGACATCAGTAATGACACAATGAGGTCAGCACTGAATTCTTTTGCAAATCTGTCCTCTAAGGACTTTGTTTTTCCCCAGTAAACCAGTAAATAAATAAATCTGGTACTCTCTAGTGATTTAGCTTGTTGAGACACTTGAGCTCAGCAGTGCTGTGTAACTTTCAGAGAAGACCTGGTTTTGCCTGGTTGGGTGGCTGGGTTGGCAGAGGAGCAGCAAGGTCAGGTCATCTGTTGAAGGGCTTCACAAGGAAAAGGATGGCTTTGGGTTGGACCCAGGCATGTCCTGGATCTGCGAATCCAATTCAGTAAGAGGTGTTATTTTGCTTTTCCCCTTAGCATCCAGAATGCACTGAACAGCCATGCTGGTTTCAAATAATGCTTCTGATAGTGAGGCAAGAAAAAATGTGGTGATATTAAGGAAGGGTGGGTAGCAATTTCTGTTGTTGTCTATGTCTGTGCAGAGACAACTCGAATTAATGGAAACCCCTGGGAGTGTCTGAACACAAAAGTTGACCCACTGAGTATTTTGCCATCTGCTTTCTTTTGGAAGAAATATTCCAGAGAAAGTTGGGAAAAAGTCATGAGTGATTTAGAGCTAGCATTGTGATATTATTTCCTGAAGATTTATTGCCTTTTGATGGCAGTCTTTCAGCAGGAACTCATGAGTAGTTATGTTGTGAAGGAATTAGGAACTTTTGTGGCTTGTCTTTAATTTACAAATCAGCAAGAATATATCTCTCTGAGGTGACATGCGATCCTGAGTAATTTACATTATATGACACAGCAACTTTCTCCTGTGTGCAAATTGCCCTCCAGGAAGGTGACAAAATGGCAGTCAGTCACATTTAAATGTTGGCTTATAACACAAAATTTAGAGCCAACTTAAAAGTTTTTTGGACTTGTGAGTGGTCCCATTGGAAAAGAAGAGATCCAAAAACTGAATTTGAATCAAACTGGAGTGTTGTCTGTAATTTCAATTTGTTTGCTCATCTTGTCTTTCAATACAACTTTCATTTTAAAAGGCCTTTTTGTGTTCGGTAGTTCTTTGTTTAGAAACACCCTTTTGCATATTTAAATCCTTCCATATGTCTGTGCACATTTAATTTTTGTTACATTTTTTTTCTTCCTTTATTCTCCTTCAGGATCTGAACAATATGTTAAATATGCATATTTGTGCTGCTTCTCTCTACCCTTATTGCCTAATTAGGAGAATATTTTCCTATTTGTGCCTGGTAATAGAAGAGTTCTAAAACATTTCCACAGATCTAGACTTACTGTTAAGTTCTGCTTTGGAAGGAGTTATTCTCCTGATGAAAATACAACCTATTGTATCAATTTAATATTCAGTCTAACTCCCTGAATCCTATGTTTATGGCAAAGGATCAAGTCAATAAGGCTTTATGACTTTGTCACAGTAGAGTCCTTTCCTCATTCAAGGAATAAATCCCAGGCCACACAGAAACCCATTATGCATTCTTGATATGTAAACCATTCCAGAATAAAATTTAATAACAGTAATGAAACTAAATCAACGTGACAAATTTCAAATAATGCAGTGGAACATTTTTTTTATCCCCCAGCTGTTAAGACTAACTGGAATGGCAGAATCATGATGTGCAGAGTCCTGCAGAAAAATGCTATGGATTTTGCTGCTGCTTCTGCAACAAGAAACAACCTTTATCAAGAAAACATCTGCTGAGTTCCTGTTGCAATCACTGGCAGCTGAAAGCAGTGCACAGTAAATTATTCTCCCCATTCCATCAGCTCTGTTTTTCATTCCTCCGATACAGCGTGTAACGCACCACCCGTGGTTGTTAGAATATTTGGGGTGCATATATACTTGCTCTTGTAAATAAAGAGGTAAACAACAATAGACAAGAGTCCACATCCATAAGGTTCCCGTTTCCTACCACTTGCATATGTTTAAAAGAAGATAAAAACTAGATCTAAGGAGCGTCAATCTCATTTTAATTGCAAAGGTAATCTGCCTCAGATTCTATGGCAAAAAAGATCATCTCAATAATAAAGAAACAAATATTTTTGGGCACATTTTTGATTGATTCAAATCAGAACGTAGTTTGGACCTGGCCTAGTTTTGCTAAGTCCCTTCTTGTCTAGTGTTGTTGGCAATTTTCTGAAAGCTGTAGATCTCCATCGGTGTATGTTACTGGAGAGTGAGCTAACAAAGGCTATGTTAACAAACAAATCATGCCTCCAGAGCTGTGGAGGTTGCTGACACGATGGATGCTGCAGTGTCAGGTAGGGCCCTGCTTAG
Organism: Cyanoderma ruficeps; assembly: GCA_008694505.1. NCBI lineage: Eukaryota > Metazoa > Chordata > Aves > Passeriformes > Timaliidae > Cyanoderma > Cyanoderma ruficeps. The sequence continues at coordinate 20,133,901 of VZDJ01000594.1, forward strand.
CCCCCCTTCAGGGGCTCCTGAGACTTCAGAAGGCCTCGTGGATCGGTTCCATGTCAGGACTTCCTATAAAGTCAAGTCAATCCCAGTATGAGAGGCCCAAGAAAAAGAGCCAATTAAAGGGCAGCCTGTGCAGTCAGACAGCTGCTTCATGTCTGACCTGGCTGCTATTGCAGAGGGCTGGTACACATGGCTGGGTGTGCTCTACCTCTGGGAGCGTGGAGAAATCAGATGCTCTGAAAATAAAGCAGTCATGGTATAGGTAATGATGAAGTAAGTAAGTAAATAAATAAATAAGAGGGTTATGGTGGGGACTTCATCCACATGTCCACCCCATGCCCATCATTCTGGCAGCTCTTGGTCCTCTGGAGAGGAACTGCAGGAGGCAAGAGCCACCTGGGACTGGATAGCTTAGGCCCACGATGCTGGTGGATCTGCAGCTGTAGGAAGAGGACAGACACGTGGCTTACGTGCTCTTAGAAGAGTGACACAAGTTTGTTCCTTCCTTGAGGGGAAGTGGGGAAGGTGGACCTGCCTCAGGGAGAGTTTTGCATGTGGACCAGACTGTTCCCCTTGTGCATTTACCCTTCCTGTTTACACGTTATTCCCATTGGCGTGACAGTTAAAAACAACTCAGATCCTGGTAGTGTTTTTAATACATACGTCCTGCAACGGTAAAGGGATATTCCCTACTTACATGATTCAGTATTTTTTAATTACTTGATGTACTTTTGCCTCTGTGGAGCCTTCAGCTTGTTGTGCTGACAGAGCTATTTATATTCTGTCTTGCCTTGGGACTACTTTCAGAACAGTTGGTATTCAACCCTTCTGAAGAAAAGTCTTTAAGCTCTGGAAGCAGGCAATAAAAAACTAGAAGGCACACAACACAACAAATAATACTAGTTGTACCAACTCCTATTAATTATTTTTAAATATCCTTCAACTCAATTACAGAGGAAACTATTGGCCTCTTGGGTTAGAATAGAAGCAGAGAAGCTGCATGATGGGCTGTTGTAACCCTTCCCCTGCGCTCTGATGGGAATGGAGAACAGGCTTGTGCTCACTGCCCTCTCTGCATACATAAGGTCAACGTATCAGAAAATAGCCAGTCCAGCTGCTAGTTTCAAGGGCTTTCATGCCCTGGTTATGAATTTTATTTAATTGTTAATTTTCCTTTTAAGATTGACATTAACCTCTTTATTGCATTACAAACACAAGACAGCGTTTTTGTTTTTTTTTTTTTTAATGAAAGGATGAATTAAAATACTCCCAAACCATCTGCCCAGTTCACAGAAATGTTAAGTAATGGACCCAAATGTGTGACAGGATGGGAATCTGCTCTCTCTGGGATTTCACAAGGGCATAGGGAGTCACATGTAGTCACAATGGTATGTTTTCTCATAAAACTAGTGAGTCATTGCAAACAAAATGATTTCAAGGAAGGGTCATAGTTTCAAAATTGTTTGATTTAGAAAGTAGTGGGAAAATTTTTTAATTTTTGAAGGACTTGTGTCAACATTTTCTTAATGGAAAACAAAAATTGTTCTAAGTGACATTTTCCTTTGAAACTCGGGAAACTCAATACAAGCTTAAATGTCCAAAAAGGAAATATTAGTATTTTGAAATTAGTAAGGACATGCTTGATTCCCTGTCACATTTTATTTTCAATTTTGTGAATTTTGATATCTCATATTTTTTTAACACAAGGAAGCCTTTCTTGACTTGTTCATGGTTTTACAGAATCTGAGAGAAATTAATTTGGAGTAAACATTCAAAATGCTATTAACCTGACTGTACTTTGACTGAGGTCTCCTATGACTGACCACAAGGTAACAGACATTTGTTATTCACGCTGTCTGCCTCTTTCCTGGCTTGTCTCTGAGATAGCCCATGTCTCGTACACGCATGTTACCCATCCCTCAATGACATTTTGGAATAGAATGAATTCTCAGTGTATCATTTTGGAGAGTTCTGAACATCCAGGACTTGCTACATCATGTCTTGGTTAGCAGAAGCTGAGGAGATGCTGTCTAGCTCCCATGCTTTCACAAGATACGCATCTATTTTGGGAGATGAAAAGACAGGTGTAATGTATCATGAGTAGTGGGTAGTCTAAGAAAAGTTGGGTTTAACTGTCTTGAAGCACATATAAATCTTAAAAATATGTTTAAAATGGGAAAAAGCCTGCACCTGTTATGTGCCAGTGTTCTCACAGTCTAACCTGGCAATTTTTAATATTTTTCTTTGATTGCTCATAACTGGTATTCACTCAAACTTGCATTGCAGTGCCAGCATAATGCAAAATAAGCTATGTGCAGGTACAGTGACCTCACTGGTAACTGGTGTTCTGGCTGAAGTGTAACATGCTCTCGTGAGCTGGGCAATATCAAATTTCACTGTATATTTTGCAATCCTTTTTATAGCCCATCACTTTGGTTTTACTAATCTCATTTTGATTTCCATGCCATAAATCCACAGGAAGGTGGGGCTGTGTTTTCAGGAGGTTGCCCGGGAGCTTTCCCATGCCACAGGAACTACCAAACCTCTGACCCAGTAACAGCATACTTGTGGTGGGGGCTGTGTGTGACTGTGGTTTGTGATTAGGACAAAACTTGCCCTAAGTCCCACAGACAGCTTAAACTGCAGGGTATTAAATTCCATTTTGGAGAAACCTCGTTTAAATATTGATTTCCAAAGATGTAGGGTGACCAAAGTGTGTTGGGCACAAGAGGGCATGACATCCCTGCCTGACAGTTCCTCTACAAGAAGGGACCATGCCCAGAAGTAAGTGTACTCAAGCATTCCTCTAGCTATGAACTATGAGGCCAGCAAAGCCAGGCATGGATTCCTGGACTCATCCAGCCCTGTTCTATAGAATGTCTAGGTTTGACTTTAAAACTAACTTACTGACTAGCAAGAGGTGTTTTATAATTTGCAGTTAAAGTTGTGCCACCTAGAACTTTGATTTACTTACCTTTCACGTAATGGTGAGGTCATGTGAATAATAAAGGTTAAGAAAATCCTCATTATAGGAATTATTTGTATAGCTCGCTCTATCAATTTCCACAACAAGTGTAAGGTAAGAATCACCCTCTTGTGACAGCTATGACTAAGAGAACTGATTTGTTGCAATGTCTAAGCTGCTTTGCAGGTATCATAGGAAGCCAGAATAAGTTAGCAGGCTCTGGTAATATTCAGCCTTTTCTTCAATGACCTTGTCTAGAGAAAATCAGGATTTCTGACAACACATTCTCATGTGGAGAGATTTAAAAAAACCCAAATGTTGTTATTTTTGTTATAATATTCATTCAAGAATGGCTTGAAGTTTTCTGATAATTATACTGTTATTGATCTTTGAACTGTTATATGAATTTATTATTCTCTAATCAACTGAGCTTATAATTCTATTGCTATATTTTTGGTTGGCCAGGCATGACACATTGTACCACACTAACTTGATTTTTTTTTTCATTCTGTTATTAACGGTCTAGCAATTTTTTTTTTTTAATAGCAGAAATCCTACAACATCTTGTAGTTGATTCTTAAAGTACGGAGGAGAATTAGTATGTGGTGGTAAAGTTCCAGCCTCTTGCAAAAACAGGAATATGAAATAATGAAGGAAAACTACTGTTTCTTACTGACAATCTTCTAAAACGAGGAGTTAAATAATGGTTAAAAACATGAAGGAAAGTGAATAAATTTGTGATTGTATTTAAATACATATGCCTAAGGAATGACTCTATGCAGTTTATTGTAATTATATTAATTATAACAAATGTTTTTTTATTATTGCCATGATGACAGTACACTTTCTGAAGTGGGCAGAAGTTCTCAAGGGCTTTTTTTTTTGATTTTCACTTTCGAGAACACCGGTGCTAGTGTAGCAGTCAAATTTGCAGCAGTGACAATGCAGCTGGACATTTTCAACGTCAGTGTACACGCCTGTATCTCTGATAACCTGTTTTTAGGTGCTCATGAAATTGCAGGGTTCTGCAGTCGCACAGAACCCCCTAGAGGCTGCTGAACAAATTATCACGGGTGGTGGTGGGCGCTTAAAAAATCAGTTGCTTCCAATTGTCGTAAGAATTTAACATCCTGTTTTTGTCTTTCTACAGCCTCGGTTCTCTCAGTAGTTCCAAAGCTGCATTCCTGCATGTTTTTAACAGGATGCAACTGCCATTTCCTTATTTTGTATGGCTATTTTTATTAGATTACAATTACTTTACGTTATGATAGATTGAAGGCTAAAACTCAGCTATTCATTTGATGTTCATATCATCAAAAATGTTTCTTTGAAGTTAGAATTCTTCTAAAAACGATATTTCCCTTCAGTTTTGAACACAGTTTGCTAAATTAATGAACAGCCGTTGTAGCAGAGAAGAGTGCTGTGTTCTGTTTACGCACAATCTGTATTGCTTTGCATGAATTGAGCTCCTGTTAGAAAGGGTTGAAATCACTTGAAATTGTGAAAAAAAAATTCTTTGTTAAACAGACATGCTTGCTTTAAAGACTACATAATGTGTTGTATGCACACCTCATTTATTACTCCATGCTTTTCTGCTGCTGTAAAACTGCTGTCAAAACAGATCATGCTAGCAAAAATTTTCTCAGTTTCTTGGTAAAGCCAAATGAAATCAAATATAAAGTTTGTGATACATTAAATCACAAATATAAATATATTCTTTACAGCCAGCTGTTATGTCTAAATGTGCACATTTTAAAATGGAAACATTTATCCAACATGCTGATTAGCAATTTCAGTTCTGAAAAGCCTGATTACATTTAAGATGCAAAAGATTAAAATGACTAAACAGATAATGTAAATAGTTCATCTTCCTTGATGGGTTTATATGTTTAAAATCACAAAAGTTACACCAGAACTTCTCGCATAGTAAACTCACCAGAAATAGTGTGGTTGTAATGTCTCTCACTGCGAGTTGTAATCTCTTATGGCCACTGTTTGAAGGAAAGCGTCTGGCTGAGAATGCCTGTCTGTGTTTCTTTTATGATATTTACACACACACACACACACACACATCCACATCTAATTTAAGCTACAAAACTACATAATAAATGGTTGTACTAAAAATGCCTGAAAAGCATAATGAGCAGTTATCTTAATTACTATTAGAACTCTAACTCCTGTAGAAGTTCATATTTGCTGTTAATAATTCATTTTTCAACTCTTCTTCTGCTCTGTGAATACAATTAATTAAAAGAAAAAACAAAGTCTGGGTTTACATTTTGTCTAATCCAATTCTGGTTACAGCTTAATTCTCCCATTTTTATTATCTATTTCTTATATGTTTGAACATGCAAATGCAGAGGTAAAAATATTGCTAGCCTTTTTTAATATGTTGGCAATCAGTGGTTCAAAAGTTCATGCAATACCGTATGTCCTAAGAATATTTATCTAAATCTAAAATAATATGGAACTGTCAAATAGGATCCTACACGGTAACAAATGATGGAATGCAGGGGAACTCTTAGATTTAGCCTTTTTTTTTTTTTGTCCTACAAGCTAATGCAATAAGACCAATAATAAAAGGTTGTGTAGTAGGCCAAAAGTCTGTGACAGATAAAAAAGAAATGTTGGAAACCGATGAAGCTTTTGCACAATTAGATTTTTTGAGGCAGCGCTGTAAGGATTGTCCAGGGCCTGTTCAGTTCTGATTGATGGTAAAATCATAACTACATCATATTAGCTGTAGAGTTCACTGACAGGTTACTGCAGATTAATATTGCTACTGCTGCTCACTTACCATCAAACTGGTGGAAATATGAATTGAGCTGCTCCTACAACAAACCCTGCATATTAAGAGGTAGGGTGCTTTACTGAACCATCTCCATTCTGTCCTTAGGGGAGGGGAAGCGAACAACATTCATCTCCCAGGTATGCAGATATATAGTAACATACTAATTAGTTTTTCCAGGGGACTTTGATGATGCTGACCACTTAGCAATCATGCACACTTAGTGTTGCTTTGAGGTTTAGTTTATCATTAAAATGATAGTTGCAAATTATAATGAATGGTATTTTTCAGTGATTGAAATATTTAATTGCAAGCAAAAAGCAATAGCATGGAGTAGATACACGCTTGTTGGGGAAGATGAAATAAGAGATATTTTTAGGTTTAGGAGATGCTGCACCCCTTCAGTCCTGGCTGGAGAGACGAGGCTGAGGTGAACTGGAAGTCAGCCCAAGGTGCCTGGTTATGGTTGCGAAGTGAAGCCCAGGACTTTGCATCCCCAGTTGCCATGGTAGAGGCAATATTCTGTGGGTCTGAAGACACAAAGAGCCCTCTGGTTTTTCTTTCTTTCTCTGTTGATATTGGGACTTTATTCTGCAGGATTTCCTCTCACCTGGCACCTCTGACACCCTTCAAATACCAACTGATATTTACTCTCTGACTCACAGGCCTTGACGGATGAACTCTTTTTCCTTGGAAGAAAACCCCAATCTGGCCATTTCCTCTGCACACCATGTAGGTATTTTTTCCCTTTCCCATTGCCAATGGTTGTGACAAGTACTGGTTCTCACCATCTCAGATGTGACAAAAGCATGGTGACATCCCCTGGTAGGCACCTCTCACCTGCTCCTATCCCAGCTGCTTTACATATTTCATAAAAACCTGCCTAAACCCTTCTGTTTCTTTCCTCATGGGCCAACACCATATCAGAATGCCTTTGGCTAGTGAAAAAGTTGCCTTTCCATAAAAACCAAAGAGTTACAAGTCCCCTTGGTTCTGCAAAAGGGCAGCTAGAGGAAAGGTACTGCCGGTGGGTAGTTGCAGAGGAGACAGGTACCTATTGTTGGAGCTGGCCACCCTGGAAAACATTGGGCACCAGTTGCCCAAAGCAGTGTTTACTTCTGCCCTCTGCTTTGGGCTTTGAACTTCGCTTCTCCTCTGATCTCCTTACTGAGCTCCTCTGCCTCAGTTTTACCATCTGCAAAGTGACAATAATGCTGCCAGGAACGTGGCGAGAAGAAATTTGTTAGTGCTTTCTGGGATTCAGAACAGGAAATGTACCACCACAGTGCACAGGTCTACAGAAACGCTTCCCCAAGTGTAACGTAAGAGCATTTGTGATTTTAAAAATGTAGGCATGAATCTTAACTGCAAATCTCAGCTGAGTTAAATGTATTTTTTTGTCAAGGAGACATTGTTTTTTTTTTATGATAGCTACTCTGTGATTCATGAGTCAACAGGCTATACAAATACCAGAAGGCATAAGTGAATTATAGACATTTCTCAGGAGTGGCACAGCAGTTCTCCATTACCCCATTCAGTTAAAATATCCTATTTATCATACTATTTTTTTTTTTAATGGATGAATCCTGCAGTTTTTAGTTAAGTGAAAAATCTGTGTGAGGGAACACGCTCTTTGGCTGGAAATGAGTTTGGATAAGAATTGCAGCTTATGTTATAAAAACAATTTAAGAAAATGATATATAATAGTCTCACTATAAATTATACATCTTCAGTGGCATTTAATAGCCTGTCATTCTATCAGTTGCACATTTATTTTACAAGACACCTAGATTCTTGTATCTATGTGGTTTTGGATATTATTTCCCGTTGACACAAATAACATTTAAATTAAAGGGCACCAGTTTTTTAGAGAAGTTCTGAATGTGTTTGAATGTGTTTTGTGTCTAGCAGGTTGGCAAATTTGTGATGAGGCACTGTTCATTGAAAAATACCTGCCAATATGAAAAAATGCTTTGTGGGTATGCAAAATCTTTCAGTGAAAAAAGCCGGCTTCAGAACAGATTTGCTACTTCAGTCTAAAAAGAAGCCAGTGTGAGACCAGGAGCTGCCATATCTACCTGTCACATGTGGAAGACCCAGGTTCAAGTCTCTCCAGGAATTTGAACCTGGGCTTTCTGCATTCAGGTGGGTGCCCTGGCAATGGGGCAGAGTTAGACCATGTGTTGATGGGTTTTTAAAAAAGTCAGACTGTTTTGCTTTTCTTTCCAGGGCAACATGAGGATTCTTTGGGGACTTTGAAATTTTCCAGGACAGATAAAGCTGTTTCTTTGAAATCACTTCTCTGCAGTCCATGTTTTCAAAAATTTTTAGGAGACTGGATAAGCAGAGTCTCTTACAAGTTAAATGCATCACAGGGGCAAATTTATCCATGACATAAACTTGTTGACTTCCAAGTTGGTCTTATTACCAGAAGGATTGAATTTGGCCAGTGACAGTACTTACTCAATAAAAAGCAACATATTTAGTAAGGAGAGGATCAGATGTTCATGTGGGGACAGGGGGGAGGAGGACATATGGGGCTGAGCTGTAGAGAAGCAAGGGGAAGGCAGAAAGGAAAAGGTCATAGCGTGAAAGGGTGCTGTGAATTCCAAGAGTGTCTAATTAGGTTTCTGGCTGTGGAATTTGCCTTTGCCCCAAGCCAAGAAGCCCAGCTGTTTTACAACAGGGCTTTTGCCTCCTAGCAATGACTGCAGACAATGTGTGACCTAAACTGCAAGTGTATTTATAAGGACAACTTCCTTCACTCTTCTCAACAGATTCCATAAAATATGTTCAAATGTTATTTAGAAGGTTGCATAACTGTTTCAGTGTTTTATGCACTTTTTTTTTTGCTTTTGTTGGGCATCTAAATACAATTTGGAAAAGTCCTAAAAAGAGGGGAATGACTTTTATTAAAGGCAATCTTCTGAACTTGTAGTCTATTGCATTATTTTTAAAAAGTGTCAGTCTTCAAAATTAAATGTTTGATGGAATATTAAATTTGATGAATCATTGCCAGTTTCCATGTTTGTTAGCTTTTATATACCACATTAAAGCATTCATTAATGTCACACAACACTGCTTTGATTGAGTCCTAAAAGGTTAATGACTTGTTACAGGCTGGTATTCTGAGCTTTACTGTTTGCAGGCGGGTTGTGGTGAATGCGAAGTGCTTTGAAATTCTAACAAAGAGAAATCTTTTATTTTCCTCTGTTTCAAGTCCAAAAAGTGTTCTCAACTGATCTGGATGGGCTAGACAAACTAGAATTAGCACCACTAAACTACAATAATTTTTTTTCTGTTTCCTTTCCTTACAGAACTTAAAATTTAACAGTGAAAACTTCATATTCATACCACTCCTCAGAGAAGGGTGGAGTAGCATACATACAGACCCCATGTTTGTCCATCTACTCCTGTTGGTACCTTTAAGCTGCCTTGTCAGTCGATTTGGGAGGCTGCAGCTACATTTTCCCCATTTTGAAAGTGCTGAGCCAGTCCAGAATTATTCCCTACTCTTAGATATGCCAAATATTTTACAAATTATCAGAAGCTTTCCAAACCCAAGTTATTTTAGTGTAGTTGCTGTGGACACATCCTTGAGGTTACTTTGAACAAGTCAGAGTGCAGATGGGAGATACAATTAATATTTTGCCCAGTGCCCTCTTGACAATGGCCAAGCTGGGTAGCCTGGTCAAGTACAGGCATTTTTATACATTTAAGAAAGTGTTGCCTTTATGTCACCTGAAAAATCCTTGGGTCAATGGCCAGTATGGGCAGCACAAAGAAGGAAATAACATTTCCAAAGTCTGTCCTCCTAACCACACTGTGTCCAGATTTCATTAAATTTGAACTCTCCTGAGATGGAAATAAGCTTCTTGACAAAGTCATGTGTGAAGTTAATTTTGCTTTAAGATGGTATTGAGGTTCTGCTCTGAGGGGAGTTGTTAGTAAAACAAATGACTCTAACTGTTTTAGTATGGAAGACAAATCAAAGCATTTCCATGAAGTAACAGGGGTGACCAGCTGTAACTTAACCATTTCCTGAGCAAATACAAGCTGATCTATTGGATGGGGGATAGTTCCCATGTTAGCCATTGTACGGAGAAAAATAAAAGTTCATATAAAAGAGCCCACCAAGGGTTATATGGCTGCAATTGTTTCCAAAGTGAAACAACTTAGTATCTGTTTATGATTGTCAGTATCATGTTATATTGTTCTTGTAGAATCCATAAAATGTAAAAGTCTGCAGTATTGCCTCTAAACACCCAGCGGCTGCAGCCAGACTTCAGAGCCAATGTGTTTAAACAGAGAGAGGATAAAAAGAAAAAGTTAATAAAAAGTGGACCTTGATTTTATTTATAATTGTAATGTAATTTTGATGAGGTGCTTCACTTGAACATTGGAGAGCAAAAAGCCAAACCGAAGCTGATGAGATTAAGATATTTAAACTTGCATCCTTTCAAAGTTTCTTTCTTTTTTTCAAGCAGTGGAGATGAGAAGAAAGAAGCAATAAATCTGAATTCCAACTTTTTCACCATGGCTCATGTTTCTATAGTTCAGAATGGTGCCCATTAGTTTTCTGAGCCACTCAGATGTACAGCATGCTATCATATTAGTACCACTTATATGAGAATATTAATTTGAATTTTCATGGTTACTTCCTTTGCATTGTGCGTGGCAAGTGATGCAGAAAACAAGTGGGGAGATGTGATTCTCCACACAACAAAACTATCCCTTGGAAGAAGCTACAAAACAATTCAGTGTCATAGAGACAGGGATTTTGTCACTCAATACAAATATAAACTATTCTCTTTTTTTTCAGATAATGCCAAAGTGTTCTTGCTAATGAGATCATGTTTGAAAAACAATGCATACTTGGACTTGAAAGCAAGCTGATGGAAAGACAGAACATTCATTTCTTGGTAAGTCAGATGTATTTTCCAGCACAGTCATACTGGCCAACTACAGTGGCTTTTTATTTTCTGATTTCAGCAGTTCCAGATTTCTCTATGTTATTTCTGGCAGTCCAAACATTAAGGTTTAAACACATTTAGTGTAAGATACAGACAATCTGCTCACAAGGTATACAGATACCACATGGGTATCTGCAGTCCACAAACACTTCTGTAGGAACAGGACCATGATGATGATGACAACACCATCACCACCAAGAGACAGGGGGATAGAGAGAAAGAAAAAAAAGAATCTATCATCTGGTTAATCCTATCTTAAAAGATACTTCAAAGCAAATTATGCAGAATAGCTCTTATCAACTGCAGCTGCTTAGTAGGAATGTCATGTGAGCAACACAGTTTGTAGGATAATGGATTTATGTCTAGCAGGAAGTCAAATGTGTGACGACTTCATGCAGATTCTGTTAGGAATCATGTTGCTAATATTTCTTCCCATCCTGACAATGTCATAGAAAAACAATGATAATTTTGTATTTGAAGCCCATATCAGATGACACGGGGAATGCAGATGAGAGGAAGCTTTATTTCAAGGACAGATTGCATTAGGAATGATTCCTTTTAGACTTGTCCTTGCCAGAAGCAAAGCTCCTAGCTTTCCTGATTCAAAAATAAGGGGCGTATCTTCACATGGAGGAAGTGTCACTGTTCTCTAAAAGCCAACAGTGAGATGGTAATTTATGATTTGGCCCACGTACTGATGAATCTGATAGATGAGTTTATATTGCTTGCTCATAAACAAACCCAGTTTGTTCCAGTTCTCAAATTAGGACTCTATATACTCACAGGCGCTCGGAAAATGAAAGAGAAAAATAATCATACTTGCTGAACTTGAAAAACTCAGCACTTCCTATTTTAAACCAGTTGTTATGTCTCTCATAACAATTTCATATTTTATTATCCTTGCCTACAGTGGTCTTTTACCATGTCTATATAAACTTCATTTCTAATGGTCTCGAAGGACATACTTGGTATTTCCACAACAAAACAAAATTAAAACATACACCCAGAAACCACACACATGCACACACAGTCCCACAGTACTATAATGCTTAAGGCTTGATTCAAAACCCATGGAGGTTTCTGTGTGGGATCTGGGTTGTGCTGACTGACAGATTGGTGCTGTGACATGCTGAACAGCAGCTGAGCCTCATGCCTTCCCCTTGGCTCCTCTAGCCAGTGGCGCTTGTGGGGTAATTCAGAGATGTTCAGCCTCTGTGGAGATGGTACTTTGTGTCAGCCTGAAACGGCCTCATCTGGCGACCATCACTGGTGAAACACAGACCCCAGGGGGTAAACATGCTGCTCGGCCCAACAGCAAGCTTTAGAAAAAGGGAGACTAAAAATTACTTGTGTGGAGAGAAAAGCCATAGAAATTGTCTTAACTAATTGTTTGTTTTTATAAGCTTATGGAAAGAAGTGATCCAACAATGTAAATGGCAAAGCATGTGAAATGGCTAATGAATTTAAAGACTTGACAGTAGGAATTGTACTGAATTGTTGCAACTGATTCTTATTTGTATTGCAGCAGGTTTTCCAGGAATAGTACAGGCATGAATCCCTTACTCCACAGAGGTTACAGTTTTAATTGGGCATCTGTCCCGTTGCAGCAGGGGACGGGGGGCACGTGTGGCATGCAGACTCACAGAGCACACACACACACACAGAGCTGTGCTGCTGTGTGCCTTGGTGTGCAGATAACAAATATGCATTTCCATTTCCTAATGCACCATCTTGAGCCATGCTACATGTATTACATAGCCTTAGGTCACAGAAGGGTTAGGGACATAACTACTGGATCCCAAAGGGCAGGTGGAGCAAAGCCAGCATAATCTCTGCATCCAGCTCTTTACTGTTATTCTCTGATCAGGAAAAGCCCAGTGAACTTGGAACACACACTTTTATCCAACAGCTGTTTGCATATCAGAGGCTAAAATCATAAAGAAGATCTCAGAGAAAGACTTTTCATGCATGGTCAAGGCAGGCAGGAAGCCAGAATCCTTTTTCTGTCAGAGTCCTTTTTCTGTCATGGCAGCAACGCTGAAAGACCAGCTCAAGTTTTCTGTGCAGGCTGCTGGAGGCTTTGGGCTGCAGCTCTCTTCCTGTGCATGGATTGTCTACTCCCTGCCCTTTTCTTTTCTGTTTGCAGCTCCCAGCACAAAGAAATTTCTATCAAACCACAACACTAGAATCATATAAATATTTAGTGTTATTAACTGTGCAAGTAGCAAATGTCGTCATATACTGCTGTCCCTCCTCACTGGAGCTCTGACTATAAACTTTGGTGGTCTGAACTCAAAAGTATAGCCCTGGAATTGCACCCTATCTCTTTGCTCTTTTTGACATAAGAGCTGTATTCTCTCCCTGCAGGCTGGTATCTTCCTTTTTTCTCTGTTGGAAACTCAAAGTGCTTCTGTTTTACAGATATCTTTCAGGCATGATTAAATTCACCTCAAAGGAATGGGATTTAACTGAAAGAAGGCCAACTGGTATTTTTTAACCATGCCCAAGAATCCATGCTTCATAAATAACAACTGGTGAGCCCATCACCATGCGCAGTTAGAACACCACCAGATGAACTTCAAGGAAAAGGCAAGTCTTTTTCACACTGTGTTTAAAGGACAGAAGACATATATTTTAGAAAGAATGCCTTTTTCCTTTACCCTCTCTGCTTCCTTTCCATAAATTTGTTCTTCTAAACAGCTGTGTGAGTTTTAGTGACAAAGGCACAGGAATCTGTTATGCTGCCCTATAACATCCCACTTATTTGTCTTTACTATTTTTCCACTGAGTTGTTTTTCTTTAATTTAATATATTTTAAAGACTTTCACCTCAATCTTTGCACAATTCAATTTCTGCATCAGATGCAGATTTTCTGTTTGAGAGAAGGAATTTCTTTTGTAAAGATGCAGTCCTGATTTAAAGACTTCAAATGATCTACCACATCCTGTGGTAGGTTGTTCCAATGATTAATGGCCCATGCTAGAGAAAGTACGACAGCTTCCAACCATTGGATCTTATTGTGCCTTTTTCTGTTAGACTAAATAGCTGTTTGTTATCAGAAATCTCTTCCTTATGTAGATACCTGCAGACTTTGATTAAGTCACTTTTTAACTCCTTGTTGGATAACCTCAACAGATTAAGGCATGTTTTCCTGATTCTTTTTTTCTTTGAATGTTGGGATTTTTTTTAACTTTTTTTTTTAGTTTCATAGTGTACTTCAAGAACCAACCCAATATTCCCACGAGCATTTTCACTAATGCTATTTTCAGCTATGGTAGCCCCTTCTGAAATCCAGTTAAGGCTGTGTATCTTCTTGCCTTCACAGCCTCCTCTGTATATTGTGTGCTGTCTGTATTCCTTTGTTTAGCTACCGTGATTCCCAAATCCCAGCTGAGGCCCTGAGCTGCTCTGCAGGCTCTTCTCCTCAGCCCTCTCATGGCTTTCAGTGCTGCACCCAGGGCTGCTCTAATGCCATGCACCTGGATTGAACTGCTATGAAAGCAGCCAGGCTTTGAGAAGGAGCGTCATGAGAAAGATCTGGAGAAAGCCTTGTTGTGAGCCTTTTGTGCAGTGGCATCCAAGCTGCATTTAAGGTCAGGCTTCTGCCCTTGGTCCTTGCTGAAGTTACATTTTAGGTGTGTCTGTGCCCACCTCTTACTGTGCCAAGCCCCACCTGGCCGTGTTAACCTGAGTTCCTTGCTTGACCTCAGACCAGCCTTGGCTCTGTGGACTTGTCTGGGATGAGAGGATTTTGGCTGACTGGTTACTACCACTGGACTGGCTCTGTTCCTGTATGGGGGGTGTGTTCCTGCCCCTGCCTTGCTGTTACCATCAGCTGTAGAATAGGAGAGGAACAAGGCCCGTGAGGCCTCAACAGAGCATGGTGACTTTCAGTGTCCAGTTACTTGATATCATATTTTTGTTTGGTTTAGTCCATTCAATGTAGCTTTATTGGGGTTTTTATGACCAGAACTTGCTATTTAATCAAAAAACCTAAGACCACGCTTGTCTGACAAGACTTAACTTCCCTGAAAATGTGCCAAGATGAATGTTCTGCTGCTATCATTTAATTATGCACTGATTGCCTCCAATGTTAAGCTTCCAAGACTGGGATGATGCCTCTTTTCATCTTAATAAGTTGAATGTCTATTAGTCATCATGTTGACCATTTTAAAACATTAGCATTACTTTAGCTTCTTTTATAGTCCTCTCAGATTCTTCCAGCTTTTAAAAGAAGTCAGTGTGTGTGGATCAGAGTGTTCCCTGGCAAGATGCTTTCATACCCGAGTAGAAGTTGGCCAGCACCATTTATTTGCTGCTGGGTAATATTTCTCTACTGGCTGATGGAACAAGAAGAGGCTCCGCAGTCACTTCAGGATCTACGAGCACTCCCACACACAGAAGTGCTGGCACAAGCATGAAGTAAATGCAGTCATCAGAAAGACTTTAAAAGTAGTTAAAATATTTGCAGAAAGATCAAAAGATCGGATTTTGCATTATTCTTCTCTATAATGGAGACAGAAGTGTAGCCCTGGCTCTAAGTCCTCCCTGTATTATTATACAAAATATTGCCTGCCTCAAACTTGTTAAATTTATACCTTACTTTACTATCCCAGCGTAAGCCTCATCTAGAATTCCCATTGAGCCCATAGTGCCCACATCCCTTGAGGAAGAAGCTGGAAGCTTCAGTCCAGCTCTAGTCCAGGTGGGAGCTCTCAGCTGCTCAGGCAGGCACAAAGCACCCTCAGTGCTCCTGATGGCTCCTGACCCTGTTCTGAAAAGCACTTCAGTTCTCAGTGACAGGGCAGGAAATGCTGCAGTTTTGGGTCGTGCAGAGACATTTTCACTCATATTCTAGTGCCAAAACTGGACAACGAACCCAAATGTTTTGTTTTGGTGTTTTTTTTTTTTTTTTTTTTTTTTTTTTTTTTTTTTTAAACNAAAGAAAGCACAGTAAAACTCGCCTCAGAGTGAGCATTTATTGGTGAAATAACTTGCTTTAGAAGTTAAAAGATGTGAGAAACTGGTCAAAATAATCCAGATGACTCTAAAAAAGAATAAGCATGAGAAATAATTACTCACCAATAAGCCAATATGGGAAAAATAATTTACGTTCTTTTCCCTTTACTTTGTTTTACTTGGAAAACTTTCTGATGAGATATTTTATAATATGTTATATAAAAATGTATTCATGAACCACTTGCTGTTATTACAGTACAGTGTTAAAAACTCAAGGTATCCTTTTCCAATCCATAACCAAAATTTCACATCTCGGTAGCTTCATCTCTTGAGCTTCACTCATCATTTTTCCTAAGTGAAACTTTAATATTAATTCATTGGACTGTGCCAACAAGAAAAGCAAAGGCAAGGGGAAACAAAATAATGTTCCTAATAACTCATTTCTTAGAACAAGATCCTCCCAGCCTGCTGTAGTAAAGACACTCATATGGTAGAGGTTTGTGCTTCTTCTAGGATACAGCCCTTGCTGTGTCTGGGTTCGATCAGAGTCCCGTTGCAGTCAATGGGAGTTTTGTGCTAAAATGTGTCTTGTATGCTGTCACATGGGCAAATGTCCACCTCAGGCTACAGCAGAAGCAAAATCACCACATTTGTTTTCACTTCTAACTTGCTGAAAGTAGGATTATATTACTTGTATATTTCATTCTGATTTTCTTTTTAAAAAACTCTGATTTAAACAAAGATACCACTGTGGTATAATCTGATACCAAGTACTGTGTGAGAGGCTGGACAAGTCAATTACAACTGAAATTGCAGACTTCCTTTACTGTTGCCTTGCTTTTAACTCAATGTTTTTCTTCATAGGCAATCAACATGTAATTTCCTTTCTTCAGCTCATACTTTTGTGTCTCACGAACACCAGCGGTGGCACTGTTCACTCTGAATTCCCAGATTTTTCTCACATTGGGCCACTTCCTTCATATTATTTAACTCCATCTTTCCCCTGCACAGATATATTACGGGGGAAAAGTGAACATAGCTTCTAACAAGTTGTCAAATGAGTGCAGCAACACTGAGCCATGCTGAGACACTAAACACTGACTGAGTCAATTTTCCACTATACAAAATGCAATTATTAGTATTTGGCTGAGGTAACTCAAGGGGCAGAAACACTCTTGCAGAGACTGGTTAAAACTGATTTTTTGCTTGTGACCAGCATGAATGCTGACCTTTGGCTTCTTGACTGATCTTTGCATCTCCTAGAAAGTTCATGGAAAGGTCACAGAGCGGCACCAACTTCCTCCGTGTGTGTGTGTGCCTGTGTGCCTGCATGTCCTTGTGTGTGCGTGGGGACACCCTCCTGACACTGGCTCCATGCAAGGGCTGGCCTTGCCCACTGACAGCTTTGGTTTCATGTTTGTGGAAATCTGGACCCACTTATACCAACAGCAAACCAGGCTAAAGGGCACATAATTTTTTTATTTACCAAGAACCTTTGTTTGCTTTTCACTGGCAATTGCTCCCTATTTAGCTTTAAAGTTTTGTTTCAGTTCAGATACATCCTTAGCTTAAGGAAACGGTGCTACACAGAATATTTTTTTTTTTGTAAAAACAAAAGGACTAAAACGTGGCTAGAAACAACTACAAAAGAAATGCCTAACACGGCTTTTTCTCAAATACACACATATTGAAAAGAATGAGTTCTTTCCTTAGATTGCTTTGTCATAAGTGCATCAGAAAAATAAAAAAGATTTCTTGTATATCCTTTAGCTGATTCCTTTCACTGAAAAGTTCAGCGCTGCTTGTCACTGCAAAAGAGAGCTATGAATCTCATGAAAGCTGCTTTGCTGACAACATCAGCTGTACAACATCCGCTTCCAAACCAGACCTCTGAAAGCAGCACTGTTAGAGGGTTTTAAATCTCTGCTCAGAAACTGTATCTATTTCCAAACAGCAAGAATAGCTCTGAAATTGTGAAAAATGCACTCGAGTCATATTTAGAATGATTGTATGTGGGGGATATAACAATACTTTTCAAGACTGTAAGCACTGCGTATATTCATATCTCGTGCTATTTATCTTGCAGATATACAGCGCTGGAAGTTGCTGGCTGCAAGCTGGCAAGCTTGTAGCACTGAGAAGGAAAGATCTCTCTTTTGTCACTGGCCGTATATCACTGCAGCTGTGCCCTTTGATTACACAGAGGGCTCCTCCAGCCATTAATAATAGGAAACACTTTTTGTCTGGTGAATGCATCTCAACGCCATCCTCTAACACCTAGGCATTGCAGTGAGGTAGAAGAGGCAAATTAAGGATGGAGCTTGTTCATTTTACATTTACACTAGATGTGTAAACAAGGATAACCTTTGTTTTACTCAGAAAAGAAAATATGCCATTCATTTTCCTACCACCACAGTGAGTGATTTTTTACAGAAACAATATGCTCTGCCAATTACAACTTGCTGAGGAAGTGTCACTAATGAATCACAATAATGCTGCCACAGCATCATGGAAAGTCCTGTGACGCCAGCCTTCCAGATTAATTGCATCACATATAATAGCCAAGCCACATCTGCTAACCAGGTGTATCAGTGTAAAAGGTTTCACCAAAAAAGCAGGGCTTGGAGGAAATCAATATATAGGGGATGAAGTCCTAGGGATGAATACCGCATTGCCAAAATTGGATAGCTATCTGAAATTGTCACAAATAATTGATGCTAAGATTGGAAAATTCTAAACTGGTGTAAATCGTTTAGCACCAGAGAGCACTACAAGAGGCATTTCATGCTTGACCTGCAAAATGAATCAAAATTAATGCTAAACTCATGTGATATGCTGTTGCTCTTACCTATTGCAGCACAGTGTATCCGAGCTGCTCCAGAGAGGTGTTTGCAGTGAGTGGAGCGTGGAATCTCTCTGGGTCTGGCCTACATTGATCATCTTCCACAACATCTTTGACACAACAGGAGAAAGTTATAGACCATTTGTCTTCTCACTGCTTTTACTCATGTTAAACCTTGCTTTAACCCATCCCAATTTTTATTTAAGATGATGTTTTTGAGTAGTGAAAAAAACCCAACAAGAAACCATGAGCCCCCTCAAAACAAGCCCTGCTCTTGCTAGCCATTATTTTACTTCCTCTGCTCTTGCAGAGGTAGGCACCCCATCACTCAGGCCATGAATGGATTTGCACTGGAGGAAAGGGTTCCACAAAATGCAGCTGTTTTGGAGGTATTCCAGATGTCACTCGCAAAGGTATCATTCCCATCTCTGCATTTATCCAAGAACAGTGCCCTCTGTTTATATTTTGCTAGAACCCACAGCTGCTTCATTGATGGTCCTGTGGCTGTGATATGTTCCTCTTCAGTCTGTGCTGACAACTTATTTAGGTCATGGAGTCAGAGTTTAATTTCCTCGGGTTAGATTTATTCCCTTAACTGCAAAGAAATAAGAAAGAGCATGCTTGTTGCTGAGTCAAACACTGAGCTGAAAGTCCCCAAGGTGGAGTCTTTGACCAACATGCTGTGCCTCTTTTTCCAGCCTCAGTTACTGGCTTCATGATATAGGAATTTGGAAGCTGAGGCCGTTGCAGGATGCTCCCCAGCCTCAGCTGCAGGGCTGCATGAGCACTGCTGCCCACCTTGCCCCATGGGCATCTCTCTTTACTGGGTCCTTTCTCAGGACAGGCAGTGGACAGGCAGTGCATCATTCTGGGGATCACAGAAAAGCCTTGGCAAGACAACCCACCCTGAGTTATCTGACTGACATAACACCTTAAAAAAAAAAAAGGATTTTATTTTTGTATAGCGGTGTTCTTCCACATACACATAACAGCTGAAAACTGCCATCTAACCATATGAATGCCCAAATAAGAATTAATTATATATGATTGGCTAAATTTTACCAAGACAAAAAACATATCAGTCAGTTTAATATATTTTTCTAGAAATACAAAAAACTATAGCAAGCTTTTTTTTTTTCTATTTTTATAAACTACCTGTCCCAAATACAGTTGTTATGTTGGTCACTGAATTTAAATGATGAATTTCCTTTTTTAAGGCTAAGAGGAAAACATCACTAAGTTTCTTATCAGGAGATCGTGATAGACTTTTCAAAAATGCACAGCATCTTGAAAGTTTGGTTTCATATCACCATTTATATTCCTGAGGAATAGACATGTCTCACATTCTGTAGCAGTGTTTTGTGACATTTGGATTTACAATGCTCAAGTTTAAGTCTCTAGCCCTTTGCAGTCTGTCAAAAACAGCTTCTCTGTCCATTTATTTTTGTCTTCTGTGCTCTGTCTGAATATCTTTTGTAAATTTATACTTGACAACCCTCGTATTTCAGCAGCTGGCTTTGTTTCACAATCTACCTTGCTTGCTCTGTTGCATTAGCTGAAACAACAAATTTAATCCATGATGTCAATAGTAAATTATACTGGAGATATAATATATGCCTGACATCACTAAGGTCAAGGCCATGGTGAAAATGTTGCAAATAGATCCAAAGGGTCTCCTCATTGTGGTAGGTGCTTGCTGCACATTTAATATTACGAGAAACAGATTAGTGCTGCACGCTGCATTATGTTAGCATAAAACTGCAGCTAATGTAAGAGTGCTCCCTCAGCATGAAAAGAGATTCCAGAGAAGTTTGCTATGTCATTATATTTCATATTTTCTAACTGATAAATAATTAAAACAAGAATTACTTTACTGAAAAGATTCATTTAGAGCGCACATTTTCCATTACTCTAACTGTTTGAAGGGGTTGGGGGAAACATTTATTGCATACCTTACCTAAACTACCTTGCTATTAAAGTATCTAAATTACCTCAGTGAATTCTGAGCACAGAAGTGGTTGATGAATTGCTTTTTGCATAAATGCACTTTCCTTTTGCTAGAACCTAATTTGGTGTGTAAACACACACACACACACACACACACAGAGAGAGAGAGAATAAAGCAACTACTGAACTCTCTCCAGAAAAAAATTGAAGCCTGGAATTTTTTCTGTGCAATGAAGTTTTTCTAAATGTTGCTTGTATTGTAAGCTTCCTTGGACTCTCTGAGGACCTGTCAAAAATGGGCTCTTCTACAATGGGAAAAGAACAGTTAATGAATCATTTTCTCCTGTGTGAAAGTGCTCATTGCTGTTAATTTGTCCATTTTTTACAGCCAGAGCTTTCTTAAAGTAAAAATCAACTTTCAGCTGTAAAGTCCATTTATTGTCCAAGGGGGGAAAAAATGTGCCATGTGAACCATAAACAAATTCAGCATATGGCAGACTATAGAGATTTCCATTCCATCAAGCTCTATTATTTGTTTTATCTGGCATAAAAAACACCAGCAACCCAAGGATTTTAATCTGCAATTCATCCCTTTAACTTGGCTCTAAAGTATTTTCATTTCTAAACAAAAGGGAGGGCCAAATTTACAAAGCTGCAGCATATACCAGAGCACAGCTATGGCACTTGGCTTTCCCTATGCCCTGGCTGGACATACGGGATTTAATAGTTTCCTTCTGAAAGAAGAGTGAGTTACTATTTGCTCCTGGTGTCCCTAATGCTGAATGGAGGAAGGCTTATGTGGGTGGTAACTTTTGGCTTCCCTTTCAGCTTAGTTTTCAGGATGTGAGTAACCACATGAGCTGCAGAAACATGCTAGGGAAAATACTTGAATCAAGATCTTTACATACAAATCCATATTTTTGAAAATAACCACCTCTGCAGGAGCTTTATCTTCATGTGTCTATGTCCTGTTCTCCTTCATTCAAATCTGTGCCAGACTAGGGTGACCAACAGTAATTATCATTTACCTTTCACTGCATTTCGTGTTCTGCATGCAATGGTTGATGGGTTTGGGTCAGTTCTTGTGGGCCAGGAGTCAACACCACCTTTGGCCCCTTGTCGTATATGTTGGCCAAAGCAGCAAAGAAATGGAATGACTGACCACATGATAACCCTTTCCTGAGGTTGTCTGGCAAACTTAAGTGAGGCAGGATGACCTAATGGAATTACTGAATCTTGTGCTTCTGGCTGGTTGTTTTGGAAGGGCAGTTTTCATTATTGATAATTTGGTGGTCAACTGCCATGAAGGTAATTGTTTTAAGGATATAAGTAATAATGAAAACTCCAAATCCTGTGATAGTCTCTTGTATGCAAACAAAAAATAAAAAATAGAAAATGGAACCAGTGACTCAGTATGCACTGCTTTAATGACTATTTAATCTCTCCCATAAAAGAAGTTTAAATAATGCTGTTACGTGCTGATGCTCTTAGCACTTGCTTTGGGGCATGATGTACAGCCAGTGCCTGCTCCAAGAATCAACAAATGTGCATTATTCCATTAGCAGTTTTCTGTTTTCTACAGAGCTTTACAATTTATTAGTTATTTATGTTAATGTACTAGTGCCTTATTTTACATATTTTTATCTTCTTTCCTCTGCCACGCAAAGGAATGAAAGGTTTAGGTATTGCAGATACGTTCAGCTTACATAACATTTACAAAATGTTGTTTGTAAAAACAGTTTCATAGATAGTCCTTTCTATGTTTGGGACTGTTGTAATGACTTATGTGAAATGCTTACTGAGATCAAACCAAGACTGAGGCTCTTCTAATACTCTGCTCCTTCTTTCCTTCTGCTTTTCAGAAAGGGGGAGAAACTCAAGCTGTATGAACAGAGATGCCATGTTTTTCCCAGTAAAATTTGGGAGAAGTGTAGGACAAGGAAGAGCAGCAAAAAGCTGAAGATAAGAAGGTTTCAGTAGGAGGAAGAACTGATAGGGCAGAGTGTAGTGGAGCTCCAGAGGGTTTCTAAAAGCATATCTATTCCACAAAAATGTAGCCGATATCACTGGCTACCCAGGAACTTATTCCCGTGCCTGTGTTGTGCAGCAGGGGCAACTTGGACACCAATCAGTTACTTCTGGCTGACTGTCTTCCCTTGATTCCCGTGGCACGTGGTCTTTACAGCACTTACCAACTCTGAACATTGTCAGCATCACGGCTGCAGAACAGAATTCCTGAATTCCTGTTTTGAAGGTGTCTCTGTTACACTCAGCACCTCAGTTCTGCCTGTAGGAGTGATTTAGCACAATGATGTCACTCTGGGCTGAGTGCAGGCAAAGGCACCGGGTTAGTGTGATGCTTTAGTTTTGGGTGGTGACTGTATGAGGTCAATACTGGAGCATCTCTATCCAGCACTGCAGGTTACAAGCACGTGTGTGGGGTGCTAAGTTTCATATTTCAGGATGCACATGATTTGTTGATTCCTCATGTGTGACTTCCATTTGTATTTTTAGCAATGCTTATGTCCTCTAATCACATATTATCAATGATTATGGGTAAATTCTACTAATTCAACTCAATGACACTACTACATCAACTCAGCAAAGGCTCGAGTTCATTAGCACCTGATGTCTCCTCGGTGGCCTGTGTGAGTTGTCTGTTGGTGCAGTTCCTAGATATTTTTGTGCTGTATTGTCAGACATTTTTAGTTGCACATCTGTCTGTGCTAGTGAACATGTCCCTGAACACAATGACAGTGAAAGAATATTATATTAAAAATGTTAATACACTGTTTCAGACACAGGTCTACTTTATCTCTACATGAGTTTCAAAACCTTTTGATTAGCTGAAAACCACATGTGACTTCCCTTTTTGTGTCCCCACAATGTGACTCAGCTTAAGCCACATCGGTTCCTAAATCCCTGTGTAAAACAATGAAGGATGTCCTGTGTATGAGAATCCCTTATTGACTAAAGACTGCATCCACACTGACAAATCACTTTGCACAGCCCTCCTAACAGACATGAGAGGCAAACAGGTTTCAGCTCTGCTAAGGTGACATCAATTTGTCTCAGTGACAGGGACCTGGGCTTAGTTGCCAGCACCCCAAACATTCCCAGTCACAGAAAGCACCTGTGAACCACATTTATGTCTTCCAACAAATTTTCATTTACTAGCCTTTTCAGAGATTTCATTCTTGACATTTCTGAAAGCATTTCTCAGTTGTAGAGAAATCCTTTTCTTCCCAAGAACATTTCCAAGGGTCTGGATTATTTAGGGTTCAGTTCTGTTGCATACGAGAATTTAAAGGTAAATTTATCTAAATTAAAAAACCCAAAAAACCCCAAAAATAAACAAAACCAACAAACCTAAATAGAGCTTGTAAATGATCTTTAAGCTTCAGCTAACATCAGCTTGTCAGTTTGCTTTTTATATTTTCTGCATGGTCAGAAGGGAGAAATTTGATCCCAAACCCAAAACCAAACAGTTTAAAATGACCTATCTTATTCTACCTAACAATTAAAAAAATTACCATGATCTTATAACACCCATAATGTTCATGAATATCAGAATCTTCTCAAGAGTCCTGATGGGATATTGGGAGTGGTCAGGATCTGGTTGATGGGATAACAGGATTTTGTTGGTCACATAAAATCTGATATACAAGCGTAAATTAAAAATGCAGAGCAAAACACTCATCTTTACAGAAGAAAACGAACGCCTACATTGCTGTAATAATGCTGCTTCTGCCATTTTAGCTAAATAGGAACATCTCTGTCCCTGCTGCCATAGCACCCCCATGCCACTGCACTTGCTGTGGATTCACTCCAAATGTGTGTTGCAGTGAGAGCAGGTGCAGGAGCAGGGGATGAATTTTCGACTGGGAAAGCAGTGTGTGCAAGGGTAATGTTTTTCAGAAGAACTTGTATCAGGACCCAGAATGCCAATGGCTTTTCTCTTGCCAAGCCAAGGCTCAGATCTCTGGTTCCTGAACAAGTGCTGCAAATACACAACTGCCCAAATGACACATGCTGCAGCCTCCTCCTAGGCCTTCCACTCTCTCCAAATGGCAGCCTTGCTCAATTAAAGTATAAATAAATCCTTCTATAAAAGGGAAAAAAAGGAGGGTTCTGTTTTCTGCAGAAAACCCAGATGATTTGAAAATAAATATAGGGGAAATATAATAGCAACCAAGAGTAAATGTTATTTCTCTTTGAACCTGTAAAACTCAAAAAACCAAATAGTCTTAAAATGTGCTCTCTGTCTCTGGTCTTCCAGCAGTAAGCTTACTCAGGGTTCAGAATGTTGACAGAAATAAATTACAGATCAGTTTATAAGGAAAAAAACGGGAGCAATTTCTGTCTTGTTTGCAGGATTTTTTATCTTGCTAGGGCTTGAAGAACACTGCTTTGGATTTCTCATATAGCAGGTAACTTCTTTGGGGAAATGAAGAAACAAATCAAAGTGCTCTTTATGGCCGCTGAATCACCCTGAAAGCATATATTAATTATTATGAACATGTTATTCTTACAGATGTATGTGCTATGATGATAAATTATCATTTGCACCACAGCAGCCCCTTAGGCCATATCTGAGACAGGAAACCCAGGGTATGTCTGGAGTGTGCACCCAGCAGTGGGAGTGCCTGCTCCAGCCATCTCAGAGCCTCCTGCAGGTTAGACCCAGATTTTCTGATCCCACCTTCTCCCTCATCTCTCCATGGAAAGGAAACTGAAGGGTATGGCACTGACAGCCCTGAGTATCCCAAAGCTGCCTCAGGGTTCCCAGGTGTCAGCTCCCAGCTCCCAGCTGCCCCAACCCTGAAAAACACATTTGTGACCTGGACCCCTTGTACTGGGAACCACAGAAACCAAGAGCAGTTTGCCAAGTTCCTGCATCAGTGCTTTACAGCCTTATGTACTAGATGTTTGACAGATGAAGATCAGAGTTCTGCCCTCAAGAGTGTACAAGAGTCTAACAGAAGAAATGAATAAATTGAACTTCAGAAAAAATCTGTTATTTTTTAAAACTGCTCAATACTTGGGAAGGTAGCAAAGCCACATGAAGAAGTTCTGACAAAAAAACCCCAGTAAAAATATTATTTTGTACTATTACTTATCTAGACAAAGTGAAATTGAAATTGCAAAATGCACAACCAAATGCTGAAAGTTTTGATCTAGCTCAGGCATAAATGGATAGATTGTTTTTCATAACTGGGGACTTTCTGATAAGATAATTTGTTCATGCTTATTGGTCAAATGGAGACATTTTCAAGGAAAGTTTCAATGGCTCCTTTGTCCTTGTCCTTTTCTTGCTTTGTTCTGCAGTTGAAAACATGGATAAAAAAAAATAGGCAGACTTGGTCCAGCCTAGCAGAAGAGTCACAGACTCAAACCAGGTGAGACCTGCCTGGGAAGTGGCCAATGCACTCAAACAGATTCTGCATCATGACCTGCAGAATCCGGGATCACATCTACCATCTGTTTATCCATTTATTTGTTCCTTTTGATTTTTTTTTTTGGCTATAGTTTCTCTTTCTCCTTTCTACTAACATTTTACAAAGGGGTTTTTTTCCCCATAAAGGTTCTTGTTCTCCTTCAGGTCATTCCCCTCACCTCCAAAAGCCAGGAATTGTGTGTGCTCAGTGCTGGGGTGCCACGTCAGCTCCAGTATATTCAAACCTGTGTTTTATGAGCTCTCTCTCTAGTGCAGCTCACAAAGACAAGGCACCCCTCCAACCCTACTGAAAATTGCAGCATATCTTTGTAGCAGCTAGAAACAGGTATTTGCCCTCCCTTCCCTGCTGAAATTTCACTTACAGAGCACCACAGAAATTCAAGACCCTACTTATAGCATGTACAAGATTTTATGAAAAAAACCCCAAACAACCCAAAACCTGTAAAGACACCTTACATTTCGTTCATCTTAGCATTTGTGTCTGCTCTGCTGGCAGAGAGCTCTAATTGTCAGGGACACAATAGGCTGTGCTCTTATCTGTGATTAATAGACATGATCTTTCCAGAATGATAAATGCAGGTAAGTAAAGTCTCTGTGACTGTATCTATGCTACATCATAGATTATCAAAACCCCTACAATGTGGACATGATAATAAGTATCCATGGTGTCTAAAAGTGCTGGCTAAGAGTTCCTAATGTCTAGAATTCAATTTTTATGATTTTTATGTGGCTTTGTGGGGGAATATCCTCCACACCATTGAAATTCAGTTTTTTAGGTGTTCAGCTCTCTGTTCTGGGGATTTGCCTCACATTCCTCTTTGAGATTCCTTTTAAACATGAAGAGGGATCAGTGCCCTGTATAACAGTGTGGACCCACAGAAGTGTGCACCATCCCAGTGTGGCTCTTTTGAGGGAAAAAGGGCACAAATAGATCTTACTCATAGAAACCAGTAAACCTTTCTTGCCCCTTTGCCATGGTGGCACCACAGCTGGAGTCCCTGAAAAGAAGTGACGAAACACCTGTCCTTTATTTCTGATATCAATGTTTCAGAAGGCTGAGGGCCTCTGACAGCTGCTGCAGAGGTGAAATACCGCCATTATTATATCTCATGCCATCCAGTCATGAGGGGAAGAATGGTGGTTGCAAATGCTAACCAGCACGATTAGAATCACCCATTAAAGAGATTAAGAAACTGCAAATGCTATGGTATGTGAGATGCACAGCAAGACACTACTGTGCAGATGAAAACATCTGCAGTAGAGATGGGACATTCAGAAATGTGCTACAAATTTTTCAGACACTCTTGCAGCCCAAGACTCAGGCCAGACACTGTGAGCAGATGGCTCCACTATGCTTCGTCATACACAGAAACACCGCTCTGTTGTCATGCAATGGTGTAGATTTTTGTTGATAGCAGGTTAATGGAATTTGACAGTAACCATTGTGGAGCTTTTTTCCTTTTTTTGGTGTCATGGGTTATTTTTCCAGAGGAACACAGAGTGGTGCTGAGATGTCTGCTCTGGTATTTCCTCCGATCACCATGTGAGGGTGGGAAAGGAGCAGCAAAGCTCCTCTCTATCTGCATGGGAGCCAATGACCAGCAGGAGGTTTTGGCTTGCATACAGCTGTCTGAGGCAGGCTTGGAGATGAGGAGGTTCTTGACACTCAGATCCTGAGAAAGTAGCTTTTTCCTGTGTATATATTATGTACCAGGCTAAGAATTAACCATGTGGAGAAACTTGTATGAGGTTTGTATTTGCTTTTTTCACCTCAAGTTTGTGATAGACCTCCAGTCAGAGAAGTAATGGCCAGAAAAGCTTTCCAGTAAAGACTCTTAATTTCTTCCTTTTAGAAATTTTCAGGTCTAAAACTACTGATGGTTTTTCTTTCAGCTGCTTAAGAGAGAAGCACACTACCCAGAGCTCAGGACTGTGTTAGCTGGAAGCTTCAGCTAAACTAGAGTGAGCCTGCTTGGAATCCAGGCAGGTCTGATTTGCCCAGCTGCACCAAGCCTCTGTTTTGGTGTTCCTGACAAGTGACACCCTTCTGGGGAGAGCTGACAGTTTTGTTTTGTGTCCTTGCAGCCTTATAACCCACCAAAGCCTCTCTTCAAGAGGGGCAACTCTGTTTCACCAAAGTACTTCACTTGGCAGACCCAAAATGGGAGTTTGCAAAAACGAGAAGCAAAAGATGGTCTGACAAGGGTTGTCCCTGTGAAAAATGCTTGAGCCCATGATTGGCTATGTCTTAAGTCATGTATCTTAAGACCTTTTATTGTATCAGGCTTTATCTGTCTAATTGCTAAATTTCCTCCAAGACTATGAGTTGCTACAGATACCTACTTCCATTTCTGCACATCAACAGCTTTCAATCTTCTAATGAATACCAACAAAATATGGGGAAAGCCATCTCCTAAATACTGATTATGATGACCAAGATGATAGCATCCAAAGACATTTATTAAGCACATCTATTCCCACAAAGCACATAAGCCATGGTATCTTAGGCGCAGAGATAGGATATATAAACAGTTTTTTTAACATGAATGAAGAGTCTTCTTCTATTTTTCAATTAAAAAAAGATATAATGAGTGAGAAGAGAATTTATCAACAAATTGACAATTTGGTGGGCAGAAGTACTGTCAGAGAATCAACAGGGGGAGGAATCAAAAATATGAAAGAAATTTTGAAACAACTGCAGGAAAATGCCCACTTGGAAGCCACATGGGCATTTCTGGATCCCATATGTGTGGAAGACAAACATAATTAATTTTTTATCACCTTGAGAAAATTTTAGGACAAGTGTAGAAGACATTTCAGGAGAAGCTTTAGACTGGTCACCTGATTAAATAAAGTTAAGCGCATGTTTAAGGGACTTGCTCCCTTGCAATCTTAATTATTATGGACAATTTCCATGTGTGTGTTTACTTTAACATTGTCTCCTGCTGGAGAACAGCTGGCTGCAAATGGGCTGGCAAGGTGAACAGAAACAAGTCTGCAATGCCCAGCAACTCAGGCAAGTCTCATCACCAGCACAAATCAGTTGCCAACCTGACAAGCATGAAATGTCTCGGAAGAATCCACATTTCATAGCTATTGTGCCTCGTGGACTGTGTCACAGGCAAACAGCAAGATATTCAGGGCACAGTGACACAGTATTGTTGCATGTCAAATATAGAGGAAAGAACATAGATCCTTAAGAATTCATTTTTCTTCTGAAATACACAGGTTAATTTGGTGCTTGAGAATAGATCCATGCTCTGTTCATCGGCAGTGCAATGCTGGCAGAACTGTCTGGTTGTCCACTAGTAAACCTCAACAGCTTGTTATTTTTGAGTTAATTGCTAATTGTCCAACTCAAAGACTGATCCAAGTGATTCACAGGTTGACAGACCTACTGCTCTGTCTACATGCCTAAATTTTAAATGACTGAGGTGAATGTCATTAAACAAATACAAACAGACCCATGCCAAGAAAAGGCTGCATAGAGCTGAGTCACTCCATGGTTTGAACAGCAACAAAATGTACAGAAAGAGAAGAAAACAGATGTACTAGGGGAAGGTTATCTATAATACTGAGTAGTGGAATAGATACTGGCAATAGAAAGCAAATACCTAATGATGGTGCCAAGGTTTTGAGCCTGACAAGATAAGAGAGTTGTGATGACTGAGGAGACAAATGGGATGAGATGGAGAAAATTAAGAAAAGAAAATAACATACTTTTCTTTTGGAGAATGATAGTCTGATGTAGTCATCTAGAACAAATAGCAGAGAAAGGAGCATGGGCAAGGGTGTTGGATAAGGCAAAGAGACAAAACCCAGACTTTGAGGGGTAGTTGGAGAAGAAGAAACAGATAAATGTGTGTGGAAATACAAGGAAAAAACCCTCCCAGAACCACAAGAACCACAGTGGGATAAAAGAGATAAGGAGATTGCAGGTACTCACATTTCCCTTCTCTGCCTACTCATGAACTGACTGGAGCATATATTTAAGTACACAGGTAAGGAGCTTCTCCCCTTGTCCTCACTGATAATGAGCTAAGTATAAGTCATGGAAGCCTGTTAAAAACGGCCTAAGACAGGTGCTCAACAGATGAAAATGCAATAAAAATCAACGTTAAAATATCACCCTTTGAGGAGTGGCTCAACCTATGAATTGCATGAACTGCCTGATGGTCCTGTCCATGCTTCTTCCATGGATGTCATACCTGGGAGGCACTGCCCTTGCAGCCTTCCATTTCACAGGCAGCAAGTCACCTCTGTCTACACGAGTCTGGTCTCAAAAGTCATAAAGTTGCCAGTCAATACACTGGCCTATTTTGTTGTCAGGGCTGAACTATGAAGTGGAAAAATCTGAAATTATGTTCAAAGAGCTGAAATAGTGCTTTTGACCACCAGGGTTCACAGCATCTATATTGCAGCAATGAGACAAGTATAATTTTATGTTTTTCTCCTCTCGTATTCCGCAGAGACTTAATACTTCCTGGCTTCACCTAGTATGTACATGGAGAGAATGAATAGTTACAAAGCATTCTTGAAATCACAGAGACAAAATGCATCATGAAAATACTCAGATTGCAATTTTTGGAGCAGTGAATGTCACTGCAGCAATCCTAGCCTGGCCATGCACTCGCAGACCTCTCAGTGGCTGGAGGACTGTGCTGTGTAAGTACCAATTATGTTGCTACAGCTCCTGAACGGCACCATTTTGTTGTTAAAGTGAACAAAGGATGCCTACGAGGCAGTGAAATGTAAGGTGCTGAGAGGAAAGTTTTCTGTGGCGTGCTGGGGGAATGTGGGCAGCAAGGCTAACATGACAGGACGTGATGAATGATGTTACACGAAGAGAGGCTGGGCCAGATGTGTGCATGCAGTGAACGTCTGTCCTCGGTGAGCTGGGCAACTCACTGGGAGTGAGCAAAGAAAAGCTCCTTTCTGTGACAGGATTTCACCCCCCTCTTTTGTCAGGACCTTTCATTTAGAAATGCTGCTCTTGTAGCACGGTGGCCATGGGCTACACTGTGCCAACCCATTTTGACAGGAGGGTAACACAGTGGAACAGCTTCATCAGCAGGCAGGAGTGACTTGGGCTCCCTCCAAATCAAACCCTCAGGAACCAAGCTTGCTGTGGATGAAACAATCATCACCTAGATTGTCAACAATTAGCACAAGCAAATTTGACTTTAGCTACACACCGTAGACTCAGTACTAGGAATTTAAAAATGTTGCACAATTAGAAGCGTCTCGATTGATCTTTTAGTGTTGAATCCAAAGACAAAAAAAGTTTTATTATATTTGGGGAATTGAAAAAAAAATTGTTTATGTAACATTCTGATAAATTACTTGAGCAGAGTATTTTGCCCACCTCTGGTTAGCAATGCCATATCTGAAATCTCTTCTAAACAGGTAATATTTAGTTCCAGAACACAACTAACATTCTACTCTGCTATTTGGATTCATTATTGACAGCAGTGTGTGGAGACAAATAAGGTTAAAGAGGTAAGCAGGTGAAATGTAGTCAGATATCACAGCACACCAGTCACCAGAAATGAAGTTAAGGAAGTTAATAAAGTCTCCTCTGAGTAGAGATTTCCTTTACACTGTAGTTTTTCCATCTCTGCAAATGAAATGTACAGAAACGTGCCAATTGTAAAGTCTTTTTTGTGTAGTTTTGCACTGAAGTCTCCTGTGTTACAATCTTCCTGTACTGATAAAGCATATTTTTTATGTTATACAGGGCATCTCCAACATTGTGGGAGAAAATACCTCATGAAAAGAGATGTTAGAGGTAGGTGGGCTCAGCACCATTGTAATGTAACATTGCAGCCCACAGTGGTAAAATATAAATCTTAGAGGTGGCAATGTAAAATATAGACAGTCTGTGGCTTTAGATGAAAGAAATTGTGTGTAAAAATTGCAAAGCATTTTCAGCTTGCTGGTGATTTGATCTCTGGAAGAACAGGTTTTTGTTTGTTTGTTTGTTTGTTTGTTTTTTCAGCTAAACATGATATAAAGTGGCTGATTGCATGTTTTTCAGGTGGTTTTTTTTCCCTTTTGACTTACAAAATTTCAAGCAGATTAACAATAAAATGGATTAATGTAAACTTTACGTGACTCTTCATTGCCTGTCAAGGACAACTGGGATAATGGACCCACCAGATAAAGAAGCATGTTCCCCTCCTGAACCCATTTTTTATCTCAGTGTATTACTGTGAGTTGTCTTTTCAGTGGATGTTTGATGAGAAATCATGTTTTTCCGAGCCCTTTTTTAAGTAGACAAAAATGAATTGGTCCCTCTTTAATGACCTACATCAGGCAATTTATCTAAACACTGTAAAGTAGTCATACATAAAAGTTAGGGCAATTCCTTCTCTTAAACCGTGTAGTGATTAACTTTACTTGTATATTTATTTCAACATGCTAGAGATGTCAATCATGGGACTTACTTCAAAGTGCACCAACAACTCCCTTTTCCAGGCAATTATATTTAAGAAACCTTTAATTTTGTTGTACCTAATCAAAAGAGGAAATGCCTTTAACAATATAGGAAAATAGTTTGGATATATTAAAATCACATACAAACACACAATTGAAACAAAATCTGTCATCAGGACAGTATCTTCTTACAAAATACTCATAAGCAGCTTTGTGTTTTAGTATTGTTATGTGGGCATTTAAATGGCAGCCGTTTTCTTTCTATATTCTTTCTTTTCTCTGTGTCACTGGCAGAGTAACAGCTGAGATTTGTATTTCTTTTTCAACTATCATGCTGTTATAGACACCTGCAGATATGCCCTTGATTTCCAATTTATTACCTGATGCCAAGTGTTATAAACTGGTACTTGCACATACAAAGAATGGGAAATGTGGGACAGTGCCAGAAAAAAAACCAAACCAACCTTAAAGTCCTTTCAGTGCTTTGAAACAGTAAAATAATAAAAATAGTGAACTGGTGTGTCAATCTTACTATTTCAGCTACAGCACAAGCCAAAATGTGTGCTGGTATCTAGCCCAGCCCTTTGGAGGGAGCCAGTGGCCATGGGTAGCCATGCTGTGCTCACTGGGCTTGCAGAAATAACTGCAGCACCAGGGCTTCTGCTGCCTCTGCTCATGCTGAAAAGTAACTTTCCTACTGCAGCCACCTGAAGAACCTGCTTATTTCAGTCAGGGAAGCAAAATCTGGCCTTTGGCATACAATCTTACTATTTCCCACAGAGAAAGTAATGATCTACAGTGCCCAATAAAACACAACTACGGTGGGGTGAATGTTATGATTGTTACCAGGTCCAGATACACTCTATGACAGAGCAAGGGCAGCATTAGGTGTTCACCGTTTGCAGCAGTTATAAGGCATCTTGTGTTAGCACTGGTTGGCATTACTCCAGGAGGAGCTTGTGTGCATTAAGTCAGAGCATCCAGCTCTGAAAGGGGTCTGCCAGCCCTGGGGTTCAGTCCTCCTCCCACACACGTCACACCGCAGCGCTGAGAAACCCAGAGCTCACCCAAACTGGTATTTTCGTACACTGGCTGGCAAAACTGGGCAAGCAGAGCACTAAGG
Source organism: Cyanoderma ruficeps (assembly GCA_008694505.1). Lineage (NCBI taxonomy): Eukaryota > Metazoa > Chordata > Aves > Passeriformes > Timaliidae > Cyanoderma > Cyanoderma ruficeps. The sequence goes on from VZDJ01000594.1 coordinate 20,167,388, forward strand.
ACTGTGCTGGCCCTGCTAAGAGGGACATAGGAACTTGCAGCTCCTGGTGTACTGGCAAGATCTGAGGAATGAGCTCATTAAGGCTCAGTTCATACTCTTTCTGGTCTTCTTTTGTCTTGGAATAACAGTGATCTGATAGGAATGGGAATAAAGCAAAATTGGCAAACTTCTGATAGATTTTGGAGTGACAGTGTCAGTGGTGAATGGATGATGCTGGAAAATGGTAGTGGCACTTTAGAAATGGCCAGTTATCTACCCAGTGATCAGGCACACCATCAGCAATCATACATAATAAGGTAAACATGCCCTTCTGGAAATGCCTAAGTGTGTTTGTTGGCCTTTGACAAGTACTATGTAGGTTTTTTGTTTGTTTGTTTTTTGTTTTGTCTCTCAGAAGTAAATAATGCATGTTTTATAACCATCAAAAAATTGTCTGCTTTCCCTCTTCAGATCAGCACAGAAATAAGTGACACAGACAATTATTGTCCAAAGAAGTAGACTGACTGATGCTTGTAACATTGATACTCTTCCCCCCGCCCCGCATTTGGAAATCATAGAGAAGAAACAGCAGCTATGCAACTTCAAAGACCTTTCTAGCACTGGATGTCATTAGAGATACTACAGCTGTTCTTCCTTACTCCGATGTCTCTGGCTTTCAGATGCAGCATGTTCTAAACAACAGTAAGCAGGGAACGGGTGATAGTTTATGCACTTCAAGTTTTGGTGTAAGTATATACCAGAAGGTGTATATACCGATCTATAGCAGAAGGTATGTGCCTTCCAATTTGATTTCAAAACTCTGTTGACCCTGCTCACAGCTAAACCATGGGATCCTGGAGCTGACCAAGGGGCTTTACTGGTTAATGGATTGAATGCGTAAACCGTGAGGAAGGGGTGGATGTGTGCTTTTGGGTGCTCTGAAGAGCTCTGGGCAAGGCAGAACTTCAGGATGGTAGAGGGGGTCCAGGGAGTGGGACTGGATCCATCCTGTGGACCAAAAGCATTTCAGGAGGAGTTACTCAGTTTGTCTGCTGCAGGAACAGTGACACAAGAAAAGGAGACTTTACTGTGGAGAATGCCCATGACATCATGACTTCAGTTTCATTTCCATGTTAGACTCTCAGGTACCCTGATGTAACTGGCTGTATGGTTTGTGTAAAAAAACCTCTCATCCCAGACAAAAATAGGACTATTGGTCTTAGCATCACTCATACTAGTATAAAGCCAAAGAAGGTGTCTGTCACTCAGTAACTTATTTTGTTGTTTTGTTGTTCTTGCTAATCATCAAAATTTTAATGTATCAGTGCTTCCCATAGCATTCCACATCATCCTGTATTGCTTTCTCAGAATCAGAGGGCATCTTGAAGAGACCCACCAAGATCATCATGTCCAACTACTGAGATGGAATAAGCCACAGGCTTTTGCTTATTCCCCATCTCACCTCCCTCACAGGCCACACCATGTACGTGCTGATTCAGTAAAATACACAATGCTACCAAGGGAGCAGAGTGACAAGAATGAGATGTCCTGGTACTGAAATGGGACATTTCTTTTTCCTGGGAATGCTCCAGCCCTGATAAGTTTGCATTTCCTCTGCATATGGATGGACTCCTCCAGTGGGATGAGCAGGGTAGCCAGTTGTTTGTGTTGCCATTGGGTTTGCCATTAATAGTTAACATTGTCTGGCACTGAATGCATTGTTATCCGGCCTCTAAGGTATCACATTTGATGGGCACAATTCACATTTCTCGGAACTATTATTCCAAGCTTCCTGCCAGCTCCTTAGTTTACTCAGGCTTCTTATTTCCAAGGCCATTTTTGCAGCAACAAAGGCTGGAAATGTAAGACCCGATTCTCTGCCAGAGAGAACTGTGCCCTGGCTGCCTGTGCTGGGGCACCACGGGGCATTCCACCGGCTCTGGGAAAGCCACGGCCACCCCAGCAGGAATTCCCCAGCTCTGGTTACAAACCCGGAGTCAGCCACTCACACTGATGTGTGTCTCCTTCAGGACCACAGTAAAGCACTTCTACCAGTCTGAAAGCCATGAATTTCCCTACCCAGCTCTCCCTTATGAAAATCTGCAATGTTGTTTTCAGTTTGCATTTGCAGGCAGGTGGGTGTGGGGCTTCCTTTTACCTGGCTCCGTGACCTGCCCTCCACTGTACTACCAGACCTCCGTGTTTGGTATCTGCAGGCAGCAACTGGCAAATGAGAATCACTCAGCAGTTGATAACATTTTATTGAAAGTGGGTAAATACAGGGCCAAAGACACCAAGGATCACGAGCCACAAACTGAAGGGAAGGCGGGAAACTAAACAGGAGACAAATGCACTGCTCTGTACTTCCAAGTCAGGAAATAGGGACATTCTTTCAAAACAGCAGATAATGAGGATGGGAAAATACCCACAACCAAGAAAATGTGCAACTGGTATTATCAGGATTATATTTATTCCAGTTTAATGGACTGTATCTGGTATATATTACAACAGTCCTTTGCAATACTTCCGTGGTTAAAGGTGGGTCAGGTTTTTTCATTGCAAACACAAATTTCAGGGTGTATAGTTCAGCCTAAGTATGTGATAGAACTGCTGTGTGTGGGTGTGGTTGCTTCTTCCCTTCACAAGACTATCCAAACCAGCTATCTTGTTTTTACTTAGGACAACAAACATAAAGAAAGTGTTTTGGGGTTCCATTCAAATATGGCTGATTTTCCCTTTGACAAGAAAGAGGATTTAAACCAGAAAGGGAATGTCAGAACAAGTTCTTGCTCTAAGAAGATTCATACTTGCAATGGATGAGGATTGGCTCACTTTCATGATTATTTCCAGCATGGAGTTCTGTCAGCATCTGGCACTGTTAGTGAGATATTACTGGAATATACACAGTGAAGAGTTTAATCCAATGAGGATATTAGGTCCCAAAAATACTAGTGTGGCTTTCCACTTCAAGATATGCACAGTGCAGATTATGCTGAACAGTAGGAACAGATCTTGTCTACACATGGAATTATTCCTTCAAAATCATGTCTGGGTCCTCCCTATTCCAGAAAAAAAAAGTGTGTTTGATGCTGTGCTTAAGTAATTTTCACTGTAAATTAAAATAACTGAAAGGAAGAAGTTTTATTCTTCAGTAAGTGAGTCCATACATGGTGTTCTTTAAATATCTTTTGCATTATAAAGTCATATCCTACCACAACCTAGCTCTGAGTTACAGATAATATTGTATTTATAAAGTGTACACTCTTTGGGGATAAGAAATATTGCTCAAAATGCCATCCAAATGTTGAAAATGTAATATTTACACTGGATAGGTGCCATCCTTGTCTGGCAGGCTAATGGATCAGAAAAAATTGTCTGTGAAAAGACGACTGTGGCAGTGGCTGGGAGTCCAGCAGTTTCTTTTTCCCCTCCCTCCCTTTTAGCAAAATTGTACTTCCTGATGTTATGGTTTAAATCAGATTTTGAGAAGTCCATTATGATGCATCTGTTTAAAATATCAAGGGGAAGCACAATTCAATAACACTAAATGTACAAAAGTGAGGGCTGTGAATTAATACCGCCTCTCCTGCTTAACTCCCTGCATCTCGTGTTACAGCGTCATTGACACAGTTTCACATCTTCTAAAATGTGTCATGGACTGTAAATAGCCAGTTGTACCTTTGAATGTCTTCCCATGCCCTTGCATCATCTACATCAGACCTGGTGGTCTTACATAGAGTAATCCAACCTCGTTGATTTTAAGATAATATTTTAGTTGAGCTATGCTGTAGTTACAGGAAATCAAAATGTTATATACCTATTTGTCTTTTTGGCAGTTTATACTTTGTGTTGCCATTTATACTACCTGGAGAAAAGCCCCCCAGATAACCCATGCAAATCATTTGTAGAAGAGCTAATTTCTATTTCTTCTAAAGCCAATTTTAAATCTCCTCCATATGGCTAATACAAAGTATTATGAGGCAGTTGATGAAAACGTGGCTCCAATGAAGTCAGTGAGTTTTGTGACTGACTTCAGGAGATCCAAGATTTCATCCATTATCTCTTTCTGTAGTATAGGGTCCAGCTGTATTGCAGGAAAAAAAAAAAAAAGAANAAAAAAAAAAAAAAAAAAGGGAAAAAAAAAAAAAGGAAGGCAAAAATAAAAATCCATCAACAAAAGACTGAAGCTATTAATCAACCTAGAAAGATCTGGTTAATGTATTGCAAGGTAGGCCTCGGTGCGTGCCTTTAAATTCTGCAAGCATGTAAAGAAACCCTGCCAAAATGTGCCACACGTGCAGCCCCATTTGTGGGGCCCAGATAATATCCATCCTGCCTACTGCAAGTACCTGCCGTAACTGGGCTTCCCCCCCTCACCCTGTGAGGCCCTTCTGACAGGCAGACTGCAGACTTCCCCAGGCAGAGCTCCAGTGTTTGCTTGGGGCAGCTGGAGTCGCAAGACAATGTCGGATAGCGGATAGCGAAAGGACGGGGATGAAGCTCGATGTAAACAACAGGAGTTCCAGCCTTGTCTAACGCAGGGTCAGACATTTGCCCGCTGAACCTTTATTGTGTCCATTAAAACACAACCTACAGCTGCCTGGTGTATCTTTATCTTTTGAATTTTACATCACATTAAGCTGATATAAAAGTTCTATTGGAGAAGTAATGCTGCATACTCAAAACCACCCATCACAAATCAGAATGCTAAATTTAGGGAAAAAAGTTTCTCTTACTACTGAAACCCAGATGCTGCACACATAAGCTTGTACCCCGATTCCTGTCTGTAAACCCCAGTGAACAAATGGGATTTTTCATGTTGTGATATTATACAAGTACATGTTCGGGTAGAGAGCAGCACAAAATCGCAAACAGCTGATCAGCCAGATGACAGAGTTTTGTTTTTAAGACCATATTTAAAAATAAAAGTGGTCCGCACACCATAGCCTAAAGAGGGAATTCCCAGGAATGTTTCCAAAATCCAACAAATATTAGTATCGATCCTGAAAAGTCTTTCAGTAAAGCAAACTAACTCCAAACCCCTTCATTTCACTTAAAAACTCTTCAAAGTTATGTAGGCATGCACACACCTTAGCCACATGTATGTGGAATTCTGTAGTGCTTTGCTGGCTTTTTAATTCATCTAAGTTCAAAGCTTTGATCACAGTGCTGCTACACTTTCTGTTTGCATTTTTGCAGCCTTTACATTATATTTGCTGAGAGAAGACTTAAAATTTAATTAGAGAGAAAAGAAAATAATTATTTAGCTTTCATTAAAAATGTGTGTGTTCCCATAGATTGTGTAGATCTCAGATTTTTCAAAAATGCAGTAGACAATGTGATGTGGCAATTTTCTGCTTAAAAAGTACAACTTTCTGCAAGTATTAGTAACTGCAGTCATTACTGTAAAATCATGGAAGATTTATATAAAAATCTGAGATGGAAGAAAAGGAAGGATTTTGCTCCTTTTCTAAAAGTATTTTGTTTCTGTAATTTGTCAGTAAATGTATATATGAATTACCAAGTAATCTCCTCATTGTCTTAAATAGAAGTGGTGAACATAAGGGTATACAAAACATTACAACTTTTGAATCAGTGAGATAAATATACATTTTAAAGCTGTATGGTCTGCACATGCACAGACGCAATTATGTCCAAACAGAAATACCTATTTTTAGAAACCAGCCTTAATTCAAGACAGCCGAAGTAAAGCAAGCACTGCTCTATATTATACCTACAACTTTCCCATTCTTTCAGATGTATCAAAATAAAGAACAATATTGTTTCTCTTTTTCTTTGTAACTCTGCCTCAATACACGGTGTAGAGATTCAAAGCGACCGAAATGCACAGAGTTGTTAGAATTTCTACTGAAACTAACTTCATGGTTATTTCTTTTTTCCTCTTAGTGAGACCGAGGCTCGTTGCTCCTGCTCACATATCGTCTGTTTTCCAGCCAGCTTTCCCTTATGGATCTCTTACTCCCTGCTCCCTGCCGGGGCTGCTCCGGCTGCACTTCAGCGGGCACCAGCTCAGGCTCAAAGACAAGCCAGGCTTAGGCAGCGGGTCACTATTTTTCGTACAGTGGCCTTGAACATCAGCCTTGCTACATGAGAGGCAGCTATCCTCTAAACCTGAATAAAACGAAACCTAAAATATTTTCTACCCACAATTTCCTTGTTTTATTACTATTACTCCCCTCCCTCCCTCTCTCCCCCCTCCCTCTCTCTCCCCCCTCCCGCGTTAAGTTTCGGGCGGCTCTGGCAAGCGGCTCCATGTGACGGCAGCGTGGTCGCTTCCTTCCCGACCAGCCACAGGCAAATCCCGATGGAGCACCAAGGGATGGACATTCCGAGGGGGAAGCGATGCCCCGAGAAGCTGGCATCGCCGCCTCGCCCGCTTCCTCAATGCCCGCACCCCAGCAACTGGGCGCTGCCGGTGCCCGAAGCTGCCGGTGCCCGACACGAGCGTAGCCCCTTCCCACGGGCAAGGACGGCCGGCACGGCACGGGGGGACCGCGGCGAGCGGCGGCAGCTTGTCCCGTCCCGTCCCGTCGCGGCCGTGTGCGGCGATGCTCGGCCCCCGTCCCGACCGCGCCTTCTCCCTGAGCAGCACCGACGGCGAAGAAAAGGCTGAACTTACCTGGCTCCTGGGGCGGCCCGGAGGCGCAGAGGGCGAGCACTCTCTGCCGCCTCGCCCGCCCCCGGCACGGGACGCCATGCCCGGGGGAGCCGGGGCGGCGGCGCGGCCGAAGCCGTCGGGAGCCCGCTCCGCGCTGCCTGCCCCGCCAGGAGCCTTCCAGCCCAGATATACCCGTATTGTTTTCCTCGCACCATTTTTTTTTTTTTTTGATTTGCAAGNTTTGATTTGCAAGAAGACGCCAAAATCCCCGTAAATGGCTCATTTCTGGGGCGGGGGGCGCTCCCGGCTGCCCGCGGGGGTCGCGGCGGAGCCCGCCGCATTCCCGCTCCCACAGCGCCGCCTGGCGGGGCGCCCGCGCCCCGCGCCGCCGTCCCCGCGGCCCGCCGGGAACACGCGGGGATCGCCATAAACGAACCCCCCGTGACCCATATTCGGTTCAAGTGCAATCTTTCTTTTTTTTTTTTTTTNCCTTTTCCGGCGCCCCTCCCCCCCTTTTTCTTTTCCTCTTGGATCCTCTTTCAAGCCCACTCCACGCTGCCGCGCTATTACATGCTAATTTAATTTTACTATGGACGATATTTTCAGCATTTGCTGAGGACAGTAAATTTTGTAGTTTATGTTATTTCACTTTTTATGACTTTTTAACACTTAATAAAATTTTATTAGAGCACTTTTGTGTTTACAAGGCCACAAAACTCTTGGCAGGTTGTCAGAAGTCCTTTTTATTATGATCCTACTGATATACTGCGAGTAATGAAATAATCATGTCCAGAAATGTATCAAAGGCCAGAGGGATTATCCAATTTAATGGCTCTACAGATGCGCTGTGAGGGATACGGACAGGCAACGCGTCGACAGGCTAAAAGGCGTGTGCGAGGCGGAGGACAGCCCTGCTTAATTTCTTTCCCATTGCAGGCTGGTGCTGTGTTATCCTGGAGGCTCCGGGCTCGGTCAGGTGACTCCCGGTGCTTTCAAGAAAAATGGATTTATTCTGGTGCAAAAAGCTCTTTTCTTTTTATTCTTCTTGGGTATGCATCTAACGCTGACGTGCTTGCTCTGGTGTTTCCACCGCTTGCAACACTCAGCGAAACACAATTTACTGGAAAACACCCAATGTCATCATGCCATTGTGCAGCAAACAGTGGCTTTGGGCGTTAGGATTTAGTTGTGCAGCCAACAAATAAATACACAGAAAAAAAGAAAGACCAAAATAAACAAACATTAAAAAAAATATCAAAAGCAGAACAAGCTGGTGAGATCAAATGCAAGTGAGATATTTAAGAGCGTTCTGTGAAATTACTGGTTTTTGCTTTTGTCTTAGCCAGCACAGGGTTGTGGGAGTGCTCTCGTCTGTGCATGTGCCTCCCTTCCACAATGGTCTGTTTTTCTGCACTGCTGCAGTGCTAGAGCCTGAGATACTGCAGCTGTTTTTAAGGCAATTTCCTTTTATTTTAAATAATTGTTCATTTAACATATGTTGTTAAACCCATTCTTGCGTCAAAAGGAGGCGATTATGCTTCCTGACCCTGACAGCAAGGTGGGTGGCTTTGTTTTATAATTAAATTTGCTGTGTTCAATTTCATATTTTTCTTTCTCTGCTGTTTCCTAAAGACATGCCAAAAAAGATAAAAGGTAGCAATAGTACCAGGAACACTTTAATGCCAGTTTTGTCTCTTTAACACGTATTGTTCCAAACTTTCAAGCTTCACAGGGAGACTAGAAGGATATTCTTTCACAATTTTACAATTGCTTGTATAATTCCTGTGATTTTAACCCTGCCCCATTAAAGTCTCCAAAAAGAACATATTTCATAATTTCCAAATCAGAAAGAGCACTTTTTTCTTCCAGCACAAACATATGTATTATATTCCAAGGTATCTCATGATACTGCCAATAGAGATTTCTTTTTAAAAAAACAGGCAGTATCTGTGTATTTTAAAAATATTCTTGAATAATTTGCAAGGACTTTACAAACAGATCTGAAGACAAGGTTAGAAGTGATCAAAGAATTTATCTTCAAAATCATGACAATATATTAGAAGACCACGTTTGTATATTTATCCATATTGCGAATCTGCCTCACTTTGGAAGAGTGCCTCCAAAATCAATGGGGCTTCAGGAGGAGTTAAAATAATGTACAGTGTTAGTAAATATGCCAGAACTTGGCTCAGGAGAAGTAATATAAATCATTAAATGCAGTTTAGCTTCAGGACAGAAGTTTTGTTTTTCCAGAACAATATCATCTACTCTAAATCATGTTTGCAGGTCAAGGTCAATTTAAACTTCTTAAACCTTTAACAGCAATCAAACTGGAAACCTGCAGGATGAAATTATGTGGTAAAAGAAGTGATGGACTGGAAACTGTTAAATTTGGAAGAGGAGTGGTTGCTATTGTTCTTTTGAGAGAACAAGCTAACTTTGAAATGCTTTGAATATAAATATATAAACATGCCACACATTATTTAATCAATGAAGCATCTAACTAATTTAACCCTTTCCTGGGGGCTTAATTTTTTTTTTTCCTGGAACATCAGAAAAGGCCTGAGGAAGCACTTCCCACCATCATGGAAACAGAAACAGAGAGGCAGGGTTCAGTAACTGGACAGGGACTGGTGCCTACAGGAGGTGTGCAGGGCTGGCAAGATAGTCCTAGCTGAAAGAGAGCAACCTTCATGGAATAATTTAAGGCACAGCATGACTAAGGACAGCCCCATCCCCAAGATGCAACAATGCCACCCCCTGGAGAGGTCCCTCCGACCCCATTGGCCGCTGTCAAGGCAGTTATGTGGGTTGAGACATTCCCCTCCACCAAGGACGACCAGAAGATGGTACATGGAGAATATGGGTCCAGGGAGAAATCTGTGGATAGTCCGTGACTGTATTTACCCCTGTTTCTGGCTCAGTCTTTCTCTAACAGCCCATCAAGCAGGTGCACCAGTGAAATGCAGCACACCCGACACGCAGGGCGCTGCCAAATCTACTGAGGCCCTGGTGAATGTGAGAAGATACATGTTCATCATTTTAATGGGCCAAACCCTACCCCTATTCAAGCCAGTGGAACTTGTGCCATTGCTCACAATGAGACTAAAAGTGCAGTCATGATTAATTAGGTATTAATAGGCAGTTATGTATGAGCTTTGTAATGACTTTGTAATAAGCACAAAGCTGGAGTACAGTATGCTGATGGACGAGCAACAGCAGATTAACAATTTATTTACACACAACATGCCAACAGCATGAAACTCAACCCAGAAGTCCTTAACTAAAGAAGAGAAGGTGTAATGGGCAAAGCCCATTCAATTTTCTGAAAACAAATTTTGGGTTGATGATGAAGCCAGAGAGTCAAGTACACTCCCTTCTGAAATCTATTACGGGACTTCAATCAAGTCTTTAATTTTCCTTTTGCAAAACTGCTGGCAAAACAAGCAATAGGTACTTTTTCAGGGCTGTTTCCTATTTTTAGTTTTTAGTTGGCAAATCATTTGCTTGTTGAAAGCGGCCATTTTCCAAATCAGGAGAAAATGTAACAAAAATTGTGGGTCCCTCAAAGTGATGAAAACATTCCCTGAGCCTTGGTTACTATTACTTGAGAAGGAAGATTATAGATTAAATATTAAAATAGTCCCCTGGTATTCAGGAGACCATAAGACAATCCCTTCTCTGTAAATTAGAGCACAGACCAGAGTCCGCATCTGCCATGTCCCAAATGAGTGTCTAATGCCTAAGTGATGGGATCCTTCCAGTGAGGCACTCCAGGGAGCTCAAGAGAAGAGAGAAAATAACAGCAGAGTTTAATTAACCTGTCTTATGAATTTTTAATAAAATTCCTGAAGTTTGGGGAGTTTGTGGCTTGTGACTGAGGCTGGAACTCCAGCCTAGGTCATCAATTCAGAAAAACACACATTCCTATCAAAACTCTATCCATTTTTTTCTGTGTAGTTATTGGCTACAAAGTTTAGTATGCTGCAGATGTATAAAAGAATGAAAGTACATGAAGATAATGATATAAACTTAAAGTATATAAAAATAAGACAGTTGAAGTGCTACCTACATTGTAATTTTATTATAGTTTAACGGACATACGCCGATGAGCATTGTGCCTCTGTGTCCAGTCTGATAGATGTACCCCATAAAAGCTTTCCTCAGAAGAAAGTCAGATAAGTGAAACTCAGTAGAAAAATAGCTGTACTTTCTGCAGCTATAGATTATTCAATCAATGAAACTCCTATCTAACTCAATACTACCCACATCCTTGGATTTACTTTCTGAACTCTCATCTGAAGTACAAACTGGCTCCCTCAGTTTCCTCTTATGGCTGTGGTAATTTTGAAAGCCCAGAAATCCTTCCTGAGGAGTAAGCAGTAGCTTCAGACTACGGTTTTTGTGGCTGAGACATAAAGAATAACAGTTACAGCTCTCAAAACAGAGCTTCGGATTTTCTTGAACATAGTTATAATTTATAATGCAATGTCATTATAGTTCTAAAGCTGAGTGGTAGTTATGCAATCATTTAATGTTTTCTATTATTTTGTCTTGGTCCCATTTTTCTTCTTTATTTTCACTCTATGTAACTATCTATCTATCTATCTATCTATCTATCTATCTATCTATCTATCTATCTCATTACTAGTTCTCAAGAAATTGTTAACATTTCTTTTACTGTCTCTTTTTCTGGTAACTTATGGAGACAACTTTACTAATGGTAACCATAGCAATAGAGAAAAATGGTGGTCTAGCACAACTACCTTAAAACACACAGAATAACTACAAGGAATCCGAGATGCAGTTCTCAGCTGGAGGAATTATAAACAGCAAACCCAGCTGGAGAACTTCCTACCTCATACTGGAAAGTCTTACCAAACTTCTGTAGTCATCCTGCTGACCTGTTAGGGATTAGAGACTTCTGTTATTTACCACCCCTGTACCTGTCCCGTGCCTTCTGCATGTGATGCCTTGGCACACATAACAAACATGGCAAGGGTGCTCCTAGAGCCACTGGGAAGTGTCTGGCTGCCCAAGTGCTGCTCTAGTTACTCTCACAGGACAACACCCTGCAACTTGCTGAGTACATGATTATCTTTATAACCATTTTCCAGAGGAGGAACCGAGACACTTGGCTTGAAGGTGTTTACATCCCTAGGAGAGTCCCTCTAGCTGCTCTGTTCTCACAGAATCTGCCTGACTTCTGTTTTTCATTTTTACCTGTCTAAAATATCCTGGTGAGTTTAAATAGTATTTTCAAGATTTTACAGACCTGAGAGGCAAATGAGGAAGATAATTCATGCCCCTCGGGTTACCAGATTAGCCCTAAAACCCAGCAGGTAAGGCAGCGTGAAATCTCCAACAGCAACCTGCCCTCTCCTTCCTGAATAAAGCATGGTGTGACAGGAAGGGATATACAGGGGCCTCACGAGCAAGTGGGTGCCAGGGGCAGCTATGGCAGAGGGATTAATCTGAGGTGTCACATGTGGCCCAGCATGTGCAGGTGACAGGGATTTAGGATGTCCAGGGGCAGTGCTGGCACAGCAGCCAGTGGCATGGGGAAGCCTGGTCCAATGGCTTTCCTCTTCCTTTTAGTCTGGGATGGAGAGGAAGGTCTGTTTTCCCCTGGTGGCTGGGGACAGGGGCCATTTCGAGCACCATCTTTTTGACCCAAATTCTGCCTTTAGGAGAGCATTATGGAGACTGTCTGCAGCCCACCCTGGTCTCTCAGACCATGTTGCATCTTCCTTCTCTCCTTGCATAGTCCCAGCCACACTGCTAGGAAGTTTGCCATGGGAGAGGGAGGGCTGATACAACTTGCAGACTTTTTTTTTCCATCTTGATCTGTGTGCATTTCTTTCCTGATGCCCTCTGAGGCAAAGATGAGGAGACATTTATATCTCCCTTATCAATGAGAATTATCAGGATCTTAAAACACCATTTAGAAGTGCTGTGACAATGAACATTACCCTGACAATAGCTCTTTAAAGGTTTCTCATGTAAATAAAGACTGTGTCCAAGAAGAGTCCCATATATAATATTACACAGAAATCATTACCTTTAAAAATTATTACAAACAAAATAAAATTCAACATGTCAAAATGGATTTGGATTATGTGACCATTCAAAGCTTATTAAAATGACAATCTCGAATAAGCTGGAATGCTTAAAACTCAGCACTTGTTCATGTGCTAGTTTGATTTAAAGAAGACTCCAGAGGCTTTATTGAATTATATATTCTTATATATTACATTCCCATGAATTATTCCCCTGACTTCGATGCCGGCCAAAAGAGGGTCACCACTAGGCCCCAGGTCCCTCCCCCTGCATGATCTGACTTTTCACAGAAGGTTCAAACCCGGCAGTCCTTCCTCTCACATGCATACTCTGGGGAACTCTTTATTTTCCATGGGGAATTCTAGGGCCTTTATCTTCAATCACACTTAAAAAAAGACGTGGTTTGAAATGCTTTAACACTCCTACTAATGCAGCAGTTTCTTGGTACGTAGCATAGGCCCGGGGCCTTTTCTCTTGGCTTGAAGGTGAGCTGGGGCGTGTTGGTGCAGTGCTGCAGAAGTGCCTGATCACTGCCCTGCTGCCCAGCCCGGCCCCAACACATCAAGACCACCCCTGCTGTGCCACTGGGGATGTCCAAACAAGCCGTGCCAGTCACACAGGGGCCACAGACAGCCGAGGCAGGAGGAAGCTACAAAGATGGGCTTTGGTCGTCCTTGGCCGTAAAGGCCATGAAGTCAGTCTGGCTCCAGGAATGTGCAGGGGTCTGGTCACTTTTTAGACTGGTTGAAAGGGATCTTCTGAGTAAAAGTTTGAGCAGTTCATCCAGCAGGACAACTTTGCACATCAAGTTGCTGTGATTTAAGTGACATCCCTTTTATCACAATGACATTGAACCAACCTGAAAAATGTTTCAAGATACTAAATCCTTCAAGCTTGATATTTGGAATGGTGTCCTCTTTCAAAATTGGAATTTTCCCATCACTGATGACATCTTTGTATTATGGAGTCCCTTATCTTTCATTCTAATAATATTGCACAGACCTGTCTTTGTGACACACTGAAGACCTGTGATAAAGTGATGCAGTGAATTTTCTTACTGGGATATAAGAAAGAGATGTCTCCTGGACAGCTTCTGTTCTTTATTTCTTTTTTCTTTTTTTTTTTCATAAACTTTACAAAATCCTGCTACAAAGCAGGAGATAATTCAAACCAGATAAACTTATTATCAGATATCAGATATTTTAAAGACAGTAACAATATCACAGGAAGAAGATGATCATAAAGGCATATCAAATATAATACTTATTTTTAAAGTGTCTAAATTTTTTCCTCATATGATTCACATGTCTTCACTGCTTCAAATTGTCACCATCCAAACACTCTTCAGGAATTTCCCTGTAAGCTAACATTATGGTATGGTGATTGTAGGTCAGTTTAACAGTACATTCTTTTAAAAATATCACAAGAACCAGGTAGGATCTGGTCCACTGCCCGTGGAAAATCAATTAAAGCCTTTCATTTCTAAAGCCTCTAAGCTGGTTGGTCTCATAGTGAATATTAGTAAAAGATAGGAAGATAAGAGCTGCTTTCTTGAAAGCTTTGCACCATTCTCTGTGTACTCCCCATGCAAACCTGTGCTTGCTAAGTCAGTAGGTCTGTGTACATGCCTCACAAAAGATACACAAAGTAGGATGCTGTGTGGAGAGAGAGAGATCTCAAAATTCCTACAAATTCTGTAAGAAACATACATTGACATCAAAGCATTGCCTCTTGTACATATTAATAAATTCAGACTGGGGAGAGAGAAGAGTGTCCATTTTTAGCGTTAGTCCATTTAAAAATGTATTTAGTTGGCAATATACCTGGGATTATATTACAGAATTTGCTGCAAATGCTCCAGACATATAATTTAATCAAAATATCAAATGTCTTTCACTACAGTCCAGTTAACCTCTGTAAACTAAACAATTACTTGGGGGACTTTCCTCACAAGGTGAACTTCTGGCAGTGGATATATAAACACCCTTCCTGGGCTGAGTCTTTTCCCACTGCTTTGGTTTTGGCACAGTTAAAAATAAGAGAGGAGAGGGTGGAAGGGTCAGCCTCTTCCTGACATCTAAAATCTTTATCTGTACCAGCAACCTCTTGGCTGGTGTCAGTGATTTGTGGTATTGTTGTTTATCTGTGTATCATTCACTCGGATGCACTGTTTAGATCCAAAGGTCTTGGGACCATTTGCAATCTCTTCTAGGCTTGCTGTACCAGACAGGGCAGACATCTGGCTGTCAGTTATAATTGCATTCTGCACCAAAAGTTGTTTCTAAACACTCCTGATTCCCTTTGAACGCAGAGCTGTGATGCACAACAGTTTTAAGCCATTACTGCAAGAGGCAAAGTCAATCCATGACTTTAGCTGAGTTTGGAACAAGATTTATGAGAGATGGTGGGGAGGGGGGCCATTTTACAAAGGGTGGCTGTTTGAGCCTGCTTGGGTTTTAATGATACAGCAGTTTCCTTTCCAGCCCATACAACTTATTCTTTGAACACTGACAGAAATAGTCAGAAATATATTTGTGGTGTTGCCATGTTTACTGTTTCCTGTTGTCTTTCTTTGGAAGTATTTTAACAGAAATTAGGAGTTCACATAAAAACTCTACAGGCTCAGGGATGAAAGGATTTACTATTTGGTTTCCTTCTCACTCTAACTTGGTGAACTGTGATTTAAACCCTACAGACTCATGACAGGATATGATGCCAATTAAAAGCATGAAACCTAATTTTTTGACAGAATAATCACGTAATCCCCTTTCTATTATCTGGCTAAAGGATTATTGACAGCACCTTTATTTCTCAGCCCAAATCTTGTATTTATTAGGCTAACAAACTGCTCTTGTTTAAATTATACAGGCCAATGAATATTGTTGAATGTCCAGGCGCAGGACTGCATTCAATATTGTAAAGGGATGTTTTTCCCCTGGTAATTGTCACACTGGGTCAAGAATGCACAGAAATGTAAGTGGACAGCTGGTTTTGGTTGAAAGCAGAGTTCTGATTTGCTGTTTAATACCAAATCGATTTTAAAGTAATTTAATAACAAATCTTATAAAATAAAACATTGCAGTGAAAAATTCAGCTGGAATTTCTTCCAAGACCTGAATTTTGTTTGCATGAAGTATATAGGAAGTTCAGTGAAAAAACGTTACTGCAGTACAGAAAGGAAAGAGGTTAAGTCCTGCTTTTCTGAGCTGCCAGTCATGACTGCTTGAGCCCAATACATGATCTACATTGTTTTGTGAAAGCAAGACTTTTGGTAAGTTAGACCACGCTGATGCACTGCTGGAAGTGGACTATCCCTCTCTGTTTTGACCTCATCCGATGCCAGTGAAGAGCCCAGGGGCCAGTATTTGCCATTCAATTCAGCCTCTCGTGAACTACTATCTGTATCACATATGGGTTTTCCCTGGAAAAGTTTCGCATTTACGTGCCTTTTGTGCAGCAGTGTCTGAAGTGAGGAGGAATCTCTCCCTCACTGTCACATACATGCTCACATAAACTGGAGCCTGCAATTTCCCTAATCACTAAATTCCCTTCTCCCCACGTGTAAGTTGTTAACCTTCATTACATCCCTAGGGAGACATACACTAAGCAGAGGCCTGTTAAAATGAAAATAACCATCCCTCCAAATTGCCAAATCATCATATTAAAAAGTCCCCTTCTTATAAAGCAAGGTTCATCATTTGCAGTGCCAAGCTAATTCCTCCTCAGAGTTGAATGTAATTACTTCTGCTATATGATTTTATTTTTAAAAATACTTCATTGGCTTCTGCAGTAATACAACGGTACCTATCATGTTAAATCATCTTAAAGTTCCATGTTTTAAGATGAAGAGATACCTTACAGTTATTAGAAAATTCATATGGAGACTGCTTTCACATGTATACATACATTGTTTTCTTTGAGCTTCTAGGTTAATTTTTACCCTGTGTGTTTTCCAGATGCACATAGGATTTTCCTCTCATTTCCTGTCTCATTCCTAATCTAAAATCTATTGCCATTTCATAATAATTAAAGAAAGAGCAGGGCTGTTGAGTGAGCGGAGGAACTCCGGTGCTGAGGCGGGTGTGTTAGTCGTTCTGAACCACCATTTTCTCGCTGTTGCATGTGGGCTGCAAAATGGTGGTTCTATGATTTTGATGAACAGGGACCTGCATTACACTCATCGTGCACGCTCGTCGTGCGGTCATGAAAAATGCCCTCACCCCAGCTAAAAAAAGGCCGTCTTCCCTCGCCAGTGCTTGCCTTTGTGCCTGATTCCCTGTGCTTTCACAGCCCTCGGTCGCCTTAGGACTGCTCGTAATTCCTCTGTGAGATCTACAAAGCCACTAAATGCTAATTTCTAATTTAAAGTTTCTCAGGAGTAGCCACAGTGCTTGTGTGCATGACATACAACCCCAAATGTTAAGAGGACAAAATCACAGTAATTTTGTGTCTTGTGTTTATTAATAGAGGACCAAATGTCACACAGGCAGCAGTCTGAGGACCAGTTTGTAAGGAGAATGAATGTTTTGCTCGTGAATAAATGGTCCCTCCAGATCAAGGTTGAGGTCATTGGCAGGATCTAGGCATAAGCTCATTGTAAAGCTATGTGCACATGCAAATAAAAGAATTAATACTTGACTCTTGGTATCAGTTCTTCATAAGAGTTGTGTTCAGCCTAATTTTTTTTTCTAAAAAAAAGTTGGATACAGTTTATTCCATGCTGCAGCGTAAATGCGTTGCTGGCGAAACAGCAGCCAGAGCAGGCAGTGACCTTGGCTACCACTAGCTAGCTATCAGAGAGCTCCAAAAAAGAGGGCTGTGAAAATGCTAACGAAATGGAAATTGTGTGTGATTACCCATAGCAGGATGAGCATCTTCTTTTGCCTGGGAAGAAATAATTTCCTTTCACCAAGGCACGCAGCCGCTGTAGTGTGCTAGGGAAAGCAGCTTCCCAGCGTGCCAGCGACCACGGATGGTACACAAATACACTCCCAGTTGAGAATCTATGTGTACTTTCTCCCCAGATAAAATAGATTCACAGCAACAGTATATATAGTCTGCACAACAATATTATTTTTCTCTCTTTGGTTTGCAAGGGTTGTAAATAGAAAAAAGAAATGACTAAGCTATTAAATCTAGGAATAACAAGGCTCTTAAAGCCAGGTTTATTGTAGCAGGGTAGGTAAAAGCTTTACGTCTTTTGATCTGCGGGTGTTAAATATCCTGTCTGCGCCAGGATCCTCGCTCGGCTGTTATTTATCTCGGAATCCTTGGGAAAAGGGAGTGGGCAGATGTCCCTAAACTGCGGGCACCACCTGGCGGCAGCGCGGGGCCGGGCCGGGAGCGGCTCCCCGCGGGTCCCGCAGCCCCCGCGCGGCCGGAGGGGGGCTCCTCTTTGGAGGAAAATGAAATGAAACGGTCCCTAGTGTTTTGATTTTACTGACTTCTAAGCGCTCAAGCCAAGTGTTATCCAATTTTCCCCATACAATCTGTTTGGAGAGCTAGCAGTGCATTTCAAAATGGCTTATTTTGATGACATGGTCATAATTCTAAATAATTTGATTTCCAAATATACACATCATACGGTGGCCTTGCCAGAAAATCGTTCTATTGAAAGTCTTCTGTCTTAAGATTTAAACTAAATAAAGGAGAAACGATTACATGATCCGAGCACCTTTCTGGGGGAAAGGAGTGGGGTATGATGTGTTTGCTGGGAAAAAAAAAAGCTGAACAAAGAAAATATTTTCCAAACCAAAAAGCTTCTTTCTGAGGGTCATGAACTGGAGACATTGCGGGTACTGTCAAAAATCTAAAGAGGAAATGAAAAATAGCACTTGCTCCTTTTGAATGCATGTGTGTGTTTTCTTTCCTTGATGGCTGGAGGAGCCTGCATTCTAACGAGGTTTCACAGTCCACTAGAAAATGCAGAAATATGGCATAATCCCTTGGTTCCTTCAAATCAAAATCAGAGAGTGTGTTTAACATACAAGAACTCTGTGTGTGTGTGTGTACTAGCCTGTATCTGCAGAGCAGAACTTCCATGTATATATATTGTATGTATGGTGGAATTTAAATCTTCAGTCTCCAATAAAATTGTATTCTGTAATAAAACTGCTGCACCTTGACTCCAGACTACACTCAATCCCAAATTAAACACCCCATTTACTCTACTGTAACAAGCAGAAAGGTTTGCCACAGTGAACACTATTACAGACAGGAAAGGCATATTATCATTCTCTTTACCTTTTGTACCTATGACAGCAACACCTAAACAGCCCCTGTGAGTCATATTTTTCTCCAGTTCCTGGCTCCTCTTACAAGAAAGAATTGATGAAGGGAAAAGGTGAATTGAAACATGATACTTAATTTTACATCGCTCCCTTAATTATTTAGGAAGATGGACAGACAGCTCCAGACATTTAGGAGCAAGCAGGTAGCATATTTTACTACAAAATGTCTTCCTGGATTTCATTAATAACTCAGTGTCATAAACAGAAACAGCTGGCATGCTGAAGGCTTTGTAGATTTCTTTATGCATTATATATAATGTAAATGCTTCCCAAATAATGCACATGAACTATCCGCTTCATATCAATGTTTGTAACCCACAAATACCATAAGTAATATACCAGAGATACAAAATTAGGGAATTTAAACTTGTCAATCCAGGTTATATATTGAAATGCCATTGTTTAGTGGCCATTTATCTATTGTTTAAAGGTCTAGCTATTTCAGAGGCATACTGTTCTTGGGTGCTAATTTTCCTATCTTTCTCTAGGAAAGCCATGATAGAATTTTGATGTTTTTGTTGTGGTTATTAAATTAGAAACGGGAGCTCACTGAGGGTAACAGGAGGAGGGAAAGGCTGTTGGCGCTGCTTTGTCACGCCAGGCGTGACCCAGGGGAGCCCAGTACGCTGTGCCTGGGGCTGGGCCGAGGCTTTCAGCCGTACTCGGAGGGGAGATTCCCTCTAGCGGACTGAGGGGGAATTTTATTCCCCTTTTCGTGCCCCATCCTAGTCTTTATTTATTAAATACAAGGTACCTTCTCTAAGGATATTCTCGACTATTAACCTTCATGCACGAAGCAGGAGTTGAAAGTTAATAAAGGAGGTATTTCTAATCAACTGTGGTGATGTGAGGCACAGAGAAGTAATACTAGTAAGCCAAGAATGGGAATCTCCAGGCCTCTCCCAGCTGAAGGTAATCTGAAAAGAGTTACAAGTTTGAAGTTTTTTTAGATCAGATGTCTAAAGTGAACAAGAAGGGCTCCATTCCCAGACATCTGATCTAAACCCCTTTGAGTCTTGGGAGTTTTGACTCCAGATGCAGGTTCCAGCTCTGCAGATGATCCTTATCTTTAATGGGACCAACTCAAACAACCACACACAGATTTGTTGCCATTGCAAAAGAACCGAAAAAAGAAGTTGGCTCTCAGCCTGTAGCTTTGGCGGAATTAATTCCTTGAGCACAAGTAGTCTGAGTTTGGCTCACCTCTGTTTAAAAGTGGAGTAGCCTAGGAAAAAAGAAACAAGTCAGGAAAGATAAAGAATAAAGCGTATGACTGAATTTTAAGTTTTCCTGGGCCCATGCAGGCCCTTGTTCATAGTATTGCTGGGCTAGAGACTCTATTAACATCTACTGTAAGTTTTGTTCTGAGGGATCAGATTTCTGGAGCCTGAGACCAGTTATGATACATCAGAGAAAGACTCATAATAGGAAGCTTTATTGCCTTCTGCTAAGTGAGCCAAAGTCAGGGGCTTTCCCTTGTAAGCGTAAGGCTGGGAAGGGGGGAAGGGGGGAAGGGGAAAGAGGAAGGGGGCGGGAGGTATTTTTTTCTTTTTGCCTGATGTGTTTCATCCTTCCCCACCTCCAACATCAAAGTGTTTGCTAGGGCAAGTCAGCCCTGTGATTCTGGAGCTGTGTATTTCCCCTCTCCCAGTAGTTTCCATGCCCATTTCCTATGCCCCAGCTGCCAGAGCACTAACTCTCCGCTGCTTTAATCACTCCATTAATCAAGCCTCTGCAGTGATCAGCACACTAGCTCTCACTGCCACAAGGAAGCCTGTTACTTCTTCAGGACACATAATCTCCCACTAGCCCTCCAAGGATTTTTACTCAACTGAGCCGTATTGATCCACCAGCTAAAAAGGGTATTTCACTCAATTTTGAATTAGCTGTGTTTTTAACATAATGTAGCTCACAAAAAGCACAAGTCAAGAATAATTCTTGTATTAAGGGCACTATGAAGGTGAAAAGACACAGCCATTTCATAGCTAAGCTTCACAGACAGTGTGATTCCACTAAACAGACAAACACTGCCATCAAATCAAACACCAGCAGATACAAACAAGTCATTTCTGCTGGCTCCTAGGGAGCCATGATTGCAGCCCCATGGGCACAGAGGACAGTCATATAAAGGCCTGTGTACAGACAGTCTCCAGTCCAGTCAGAGTGGTTTATTGACTACTATTTTGTACTGGGTAGTGCCAAAACATGGCAGATCCCATTATGTTAGGAGACTTCAAAAAATTCAAAATGTAGCTGTAAAACAAAAGATCACAGTAAAGCCATACACAGAGCAAAAATAAATGATAGGAAAACTTAGTAACCTCCAGTGGCCTCTTACACTTCTGAATCTTGCAAGGGGAACAGTGTAGTATTTGAAAACTATTTTGAAGTGCCTTTTGGAGGGCAAAGACTGGGCTCTCTGCTGACTTGCAGGATGAGGAAGTCATTTCCAAAGGTTAAGGGGAAGCAGAGAGATTCCTGCGTGCTCAGGGAAGGTGCAGCTCTTGCTTGATTTAAGGTGGGGCAAGGTTTGTGCCCCAGTAGCTCTGACTGCCTTTGCTAGGAAACCTGTCTTCCCACACATCTGTCCTCCAGCATGAGGCTTTTTCCTGAGCCATCCATTTCTGAAGCCAGAAAAATCAGGAAAAGAAGGAAGGAAGAAAAAACCCCAAACCCCAGAGCCGCACTAGAAAATAATCTAATCACTACCACCATCGCTCCGGCAATATCTGAGAGCAAAGGCAAAGGGCTGGGATGTGAAAACAGCTGCAGAGAGGAATCCATCTTGGAGTTTGAGAATCCTAGCCTGCTGAGAAGTACAAATTTCCAGTTGCATCAAAAGATCTAGCAAAGACCAGCTTCTGCAGGACTGGAGACTGGAAGAAGTGAAAGTGAGAGCAGTCTGCTTGCTGATGGCAATGGGGGGCACATAAAGCAGTTGTATTGACATTTAACAGCTTTGAGTCTTCAGACATAAGAACATTCTGAAATTGCCAAAATCCCATTTCTATTGCTCTTAATTCCCTTCCCAAATCCAGACCTGAACTCTTCAGTGGGGGCCAGAAATGGGCAAAGCACTTGTCTCACATGAATGCACACAGGCACACGTGTGCACAAACACACACACGCTCACTCTTGGGTGGACACCTGCAAAAAGATCAGCAGCAAACAGAAGAGATATGCCTTGAGCAGTTTCTGAGTATGAACACTGATGCTGTACAATCAGAACAAGAGTTTCGCAGAATCATTTCATTGAAATATTTACTTTTCTACTGGCTGTGATTGCATGTTTAAGCTTTCCTTTCTGTATATTAATGCTCGTTTTCCTGTTTAAGTTCTGTAGCTGTTGTTTGGTAAATGTGTATCAAGTCCAAATGACATGTTTGCATGTGTATACTCAATGAATAACACAAATTATTTATCCCTTGGGACAAAGGACTGGAAAATGCAGATGGTCTTGATACAGTCTGATAAGAATGTAAACAGGAAAATATCTTTGTTGACTTATTTCTTAGTAATCAGTAATAATTAGTTATTGTCTAGAGATTCATTATATTATTTCATAAACCTTGCAACCAACAATAGTGAAATGAAATCAACTTTGATTTTCTTAGGGTTCCTAAGATAACATCAGATAACTTCCTTAGCAAAACAACAAAACCTCCATTTTCCATTGGGGTTTGTTTTTTTTTTTTTTTTGGTCTACATCAAGTTTAAAGGCAAAAATCAAGATAATGAAAAGCGTCACAGAATTTTATCTTGCCCCTCACTTCTATGGTTTTTCAACCAGGCTATTTAATTTTATTTTTTTTAAGTTGCATACTTCAAATTACCACCCTCGTTAGATGTAAATATTAAATCTGTTGTGTGGTTTTATCTCTGAAGTTATTTCCCTTTCTCACCACTTTTGGACTGATTATTTCCACGTTCTGCTTCCCCATTTCAGAGGAGGAAACAAACCAAAATCTTTCCCCCTGTCACTGTTCCGTAGGCTGCTTAGATTCCACATAGTCAGATCTATCTCTTGTAATGACTTAGCAATTTCTCAAGAACGTTTCAATTTGTGGATTTATATTGGCAGGAAGCTAATAGCTGTATTTGGCTTTAGACACACTGACACACTGTTGTATAATGCTAATCCTTTCCCTGACTTCTAGTGTGAGGTAATCACAAAGTTGCTCTGAGGCTTGGCACACACGGCTGTCCTCATGTCAGGGCAAATCAAACGCAAAAATGAGAAAATGCAAAAGGATGTGAGCGTGGCTGGAGAAGTGAAAGCATCCAAGGAATGTTTCTCTTCCAGCCCTTTTTGCAGAGCTGTGAACTGGCGCTGTCACAGACTCCGCTGTTACTCCTCGTGGCCCTATCAAGCCTCCCTCCTCTTTCTCCCTTGCTTGCTCTTCTGCTTTACCTCTGCCTAGATCTATTTTGTGTTCATCCACCAGCCTAAAGCAGCCCTCAGACATGTTCAGTGTCTTGTCCTTACTGTGTGCCACCCACTGACAGTACACATTAAGCACAAATAGCTTAACCAGTAGGTCACGCACAATGATGGCTCACCATTTTAAGGTTGTTGTTGTTGTTAATATTATTAATTAATAATTTTTGTATAATTTCAGAAATACCAGGGATGTGCTTTTATTTTTCCATGTGTAAGGCAAGTAGCTCTTAGGCTATGCCTTTTTAATGCATCTGTTAGTGTGCATTAAAACAGAAGGGAAATTCTATTTCCCTTAGACAGTCAACTATTGAATGCAGACTAAAGCTATCTGAATATCTGTATGGGTAGGAGGTGACTTTGAGTCAGGGGAAGTGGGGTTTCCTGAGGCTGGGATACAAGCTTGGTTGAAAAAAAGAGATCTTTTCTATTGCATATATGTTGTGTGAGTTGTTATGAAGTTCTCTGTGTTGTTGCTCTACGGCGTAACTAACAATGGCAGAAACTGTACAGTTAGCATTACAACTTCATTTAATACAAATTAAAATAATCTCTGTATATGTCCATTTTAATATGGGAATAATCAAATTAGCACCCTGCTGGAAAAGCTTAGCTAATACAGAAAAATAACAAGTGAAGTTACTGAAAATAAAAGTACAGGACATGTGGGTTGACATGTGGGTTAGTATTAATATATGAAACTGTGCTACTAATCTACAACAACTGCTCATCTTGTAAAGCTGCGTTTTATACCTTTGTGGTGTTCGACCTCTTGATATATGGAGTCAGCACAACTGTGTAGGCTGGTGCTTTAGAGAGACCCATGTTTGCCTTAAAAAAAAAAGAGAGGAATGTCTCAGTCAGGTCTACCAACTAAAATGTCACAGAGAATGGAGAAATCCACCTAAGAACCAGTCTGATGTAAGGAAATGTACTCTACAGGGTGAAATCGCTGTGCGATTGCCCTTTTCTGACAGTTCTTAGAGGAGACTGAGCACATCCTGGGGAGAAATTGTGGGACTCACAGGGGAGGCATAGCATCCCCCACTGGACTCTGCATCAGTCCCCAGCCAACAGGCTCCCACGGAGCTGCCTGCTTCCTAGCTGGTTCTGCTGACACAACAGGGCCTGGGAGTACAAGTTCACTCAGGGAAAAATGAAATTTACCTGCACACTGCCTAGTAATGACTACCAAACTGGGCTGTAGTCCATCATTGGCCAGCTAGAATCTGTAACCTCAGCATCTGGGGATAACTACTGGGGTGCATTATCTGTAAAAGCACAAAATTACTTGGGTGGATAAAGCACACACTTATCCTTATTTTGTTTAAATTGATTTTAGAAAGTCATGCAAAGAAAGAAAGGATAATTTCGCTATATTACAGGTATTTCTTCCTAATCTTTTCAGCACTTCTTTAGAACTCAAGTACAGGAGTGAGGAAACATCTGAAAAAACACCATCTTCAATCTTTAGCCCAATCTGCCATGGATTCTGTCCAACACACTTGTCTGTCTTATTCTTTCAGCTTTTTAAGTGGGAGTAATATTAATTCACCTCTGTAAAGTGTTATGAATTCTTTAGATGGAATAAGTGCTGCGTATGTTGAACCCTGAACTCAATTTTGGCAGGTAAGTGAAGAAATTGATTTTGAGCCTATATTTATTTGCAGTTTTAAATTGCACTAACTTCCTTAGAATTACTCCAAGTGCACAAATGTGTAATTGGCAGCAGAATTTATCCCATACACTCTTATCGACCATTTGTCTAGTCACTGAACTACAGCAGGCAAGCAGACATCAGAATCTGGCTCTTTGTATCTTAAATTGTTTTCTAAAACCAATAAAATCAGCTTCACTTTTATAGTTGTTTTTTTTTTCAAACTGCTAAAATCTAACTTTTTTTTTCTTTTTTTTTTTTCAATATGCAGTGCAGAAATTTAACCATGCCTCAGTAGAGTACACTGAGGGCCAAATTCTACACTCTATTATTTGAATAGTTAGATAATATAAATTAGGCAGTATCAGAACTGCTTCTTTTAGGTTTCTCTTTTTGATCTGTTGCAGTACAGGTGTGAAATATATTTATTTAATTTTGCAATAACTGAGTTTTTTGTACTGGCTGCTACAAGAAGTATTGAATTTTTATCTTTTAATAAATAATATTTATAGATCAAGAAAAAATCATTAGATATGAATTATAGTTACAGTAATCATTATAAATACATTAACAACAAATGGTCAAGCCAAATTAGAAAAGCTCTATTAAAAATTTAATAAAAAGATCTATTGAGTAAACAGATGTCTCTTCACAGCAGACATATGCCCACAGTTATTGACTGAAGCATCTAAGTATTAGGAAATGACCAACCATGACAAAACAGTACTAAAATAATGCTCCCTAAAATACAACTTGCAATGTCTTCTTGATTGGGCATGATCAGGAGGGTAACTAACAGATTTGTGTGTAATATTCTCAGAAATCCACTGGCTTCTATATGGAGATCTAAATTATATGCTTAGAAATAATTAAAGAGTTCACAGAGCAAATATTTACAAGAAGAGCTCTCATCCAAGATGACTGTACTGTAAAGATGACCATCTCTTTGTTGAGGTCCTTCTTTTACTTTCTGCAGATAAAAGGTTCAGGAGAACAGTAGAGAATAAAATTGCAACAAATGGACTATGAACTTTAGCAAGGTAGAGCCCTCTATTCTAATTTGATTCAACTCAGAGTGGGGAATGTGTAAAATCTGGCAGGCTTGGGCCCCCAACTGCTATTAGCTTGTTACAAGAACTTATTCAGCAAATAAGTATATGACATAAAATGTATAATCCTACAGTGTCAATGCCCATGTTTAAAAAGTACTTAAAGAAGATTATACTTCAATTATTATGCTACTTCGCTTTTACAGAGGGCTAAATCTGATGCTTTAGATTTAACAGCAGGGCTAACTTCCAGGCTAAACCAGAGCTAGTTTCAGGAATTGAAATGGCTCCAGTTCTTGATTTAAAACAGGTTTTTACTCTCAGTGATCTCTGGCAGTAAACACACATATTTTTCTCTTCAAGATGGTTTATGATCAGTGATTTTAGTTCACTCCACATTACTCTACCACATGTCCTGAACTGCTTGGGACAATCCCAGATTAGGAAGCGGATTCATAGGTCTCACACAAAGACTACTTTATCCAGAAATAACAAAAGGTCCTAACATCTGTTCACAGCCCATTTAGTAATAAGCTCATATACCTTGACACTTTCAAAGAAGGTTTTCCTAGAAGTTACCATTATCTCTGGGAGACAAAGCAGCCAGGTGGGGTTTGCACATGCACTTCCTTTAAAACTAAATCTTATTATCACTGATGTTCTTGCAGAGGCCATCAAATTCTGTCCTTGCTTCCAAGGTGAAACACCTTAGCTCAAACTGAATGGCTCAGTTGTGTGGCAGATTGGAAACACACCAGGACAATGGTGAACACTCCCTGCCTGCCTATGAGTCACAGAAAATCATCATTTCTTGTCACACAGGGAAGAGAGAGCCATGAGCAAGGGAAAAGGAAACCCATGGAGCCATCTTCATACTGTAGTCTCTGTACTGGTAGTCTCTTGAGAGACCATTAGTCTCCCAAGAAAGAAGCCATCTGGGGATGGTATGAGCTGTTGCCCTTTGACATTTACAGTTTTTGTTTCAGGCCAGAAGGAAGGTTCATGCACTCAAAAGTTCAAGTGTCTTTTTTCCTCGGTGATGACAATCACTCTTATGAAATGTCACTTATCCCTATAAACTTGTTGCTCTGACTCTTTCACAGACTCGTAGCATCAAATCCCCATCAGAATGATGCCTGTCAGGCACTCAGATGACTACCACTCAAAATTTGGCCTATCTGGACAGTAACACACTGTTCTCTGATGTGGGTCCTTGCTTTTTTAGTACTGGAATGATAAGGTTTATTGCAATTTTACACAGATATGACGATTTAACATGAGGCAGTTGATTTGTTATAAGGCACAATGTGAATACTTGTTTTCACTTCCTTCCCTTACCCATACCTCATTCCCATGTGTTCTGGTTGAAAAGTTCTGCAGCATGCAAGTGCCTTCATCATCAACACCTACATCATTCAACCCTCTTTGCAGAGATACCTTTACACTGAGTGCTGAAGCCTACAACCTTTACAGCCCGAGCAACCCAAGCTGGTCAGGTCAATGCTGTTTTGGCAGGTGTGGGTGACTTACAGTGATATTTTTCATTGTAGTAGAGATACCTGTTATAAACAAGAGATGCAAAATTCCAGTAGTGTTTGGAGTGCTTAACAGTCAGAATGGTTTCCTATTTTAAGGCAACTTTTTGAGGAAAGAGACAAAACTGCAAGCAAAAGTGATAAAGCCTCCCACAAAATCGTTCATTAAAACAACAATTGAAATGTACATATTAATGACACAATTGACATACATCTGGGTATTTAAAATCTATTTATATTCTAGTGGGAAAAATGCTCACTGCTGCTGCCTGGCCTGATGCAGATTAGAGTAACGGTGCTGCATCACTTAATGTTGTGTGGTAACTCTTATGTTCCATCTGAAAACACGTTAGAGATAAAAAAGAAATAATAACAGGAAAGAGAAATTACAGGGTATAATGCACAGAAGAGAGACGTTTTCAGCTGAGATTTGAAATCAGATTGAGAGTCAATGAGGTAGAGAGATAAAGAAAGGCTGTTCCAGATGGTGGGAGCTGCAGAGCAGAAGGCTGTCTTACCACCAATTAATTGAATGAAACCCACCCACCAGTTTCCCATCCTGACTCTTTTCCTGATCCATGTTAGGCTCAAATCTTGTGGTGTGAAACCACAAGAACTCAATGTGAAAAATCCCATGCTCTTGGCATGCTGTGGTGAGAAACTTCCATGTACAGATCCATCTGCAGCAAGGCCCTGCATTCAGACAAAACTTCTCTCTCCCAAATGTCACAGCTAAGTCCAACTGATGATCCTACAGGAGCCTGTCCCTGCACAGTGGTGAACACCTCCATTATCTTCACACATCTTGGGAGTTGCTGCTCACCCCTGAAGGAGCAGGCTTGTACCCCAAGGATGGGTGCTGCTCTCTGGGCAGAGAGCACCCCACAAGGGGAGGCTCTAATGGGTGTGCTGGGAGGTAGCTCCTGTACAGTACCTTTGTTGTGAGGCCACACCAGTGTCCACGGCACCTCATGGTGTGCCTAGTTCAGCCCTCTTCACAAGCAGAGGCATCCGTGAGATGCAGAGTGCTAACACTAACATAAAGTAGCTCAGCATTTTGTCAGAGCCTAGAGGAAATTCCTCCCATTCAGGGCTGGATACACACACATCAGACCAATATGCTTCTTCAGAGAACTCCTATACCTCTGAAGTTTAATGCAACATAAAATGACCACTGTGATAATTACTCTGGCACAGTGGAATTCACCAAAGTGAATGTAAATATTAATCACATGATATATATACTGTAATAGGAGAAAACTTGCATCGAACAGTATCCCTAAGCATGTCTCACCAAACAAGAATAAATCCTGGCCACTGAACTAATGGTTCCTCTAACAGCATCAACAATTCACCCTGAGAAACACAGCTTTGCCCTTTGTTCCTCAGGGTGATGGAGTCCATCAGATGCATGTCCATCAGAACCAAGCTATTTCACAGAAGTGCAGGTCCAGAAACCATGGTTGGCTCAGCCTGGTGCCTCTTTGTTCAGAGATCTTTTACTGATCTTACAGCACAAGGGGAGGAGAAGCAGTTTTTCAGACATTTGGGTTTCAGACAACATAGGGCCTTCTAGATTAAAAGCAAAGCCTTCATTTTTATAGGCAAAGCTACAGGTACCCTTTACAGGTCAGTGGTCAGTTTGCAGGAAGGAGCATCCCTGAACCATCAGAATATTGTGTTCTCCTTCAGTTTCTGGATAATTTCCCCGCCAAGTCTGGAAGAGGATTTTGCAGTATCTGATTGTGAAGGAAGCATAATCAAAAAGTCTGTGTTTGTGTAAGCAATCAAAAACTTCTGGGTGTATGTAAGTGACAGATACAACCTGATGTAGTTATGGCTGCTTCCTTACTTGATAACAGTTAAAAGTTCTGGGATGTATTTCCACTGAACAAGAAAAAGTCAGCTAGGCAATCAGCTAAATCCATGACCTTCAAGTTATTTTGGGGTAAAACGAATAATGCATGAGTGACTTGTCTCCCAAACACAGTAAATGTAGATTCACAATATTATTTGATTTTATTCCTTTGCATAATTCTACTAATCACAAATCTGAAAAACTAGATAGAAACTATTAAGGAAGTGATGACAAAAATGCCATGTTAGACTTCCATTTATTTTATCATTAAAAAGATTTACAGCCTGCACTGATATCAGATTATAAAAATTAGGGCCCTCCATAAATTAAAAGGGTTTGCTCTTGCTGAGCTATAATAAGGGAGCTAATATGTCAGCTTTGAAAGGTCTGAGAAGCAGAAAAACAAGCAATAATGAAAAGTGAGATCTTAAAAGCACGTAGAGACTTCAAAAGTGGACTTTTGTAGAATGCAATGAAATATTAGTAGGAAAACGTAACTTGCCAAAATAACTACACTAATCCTCCTCATAATAGCCTTCATGGCAGAATCAGTAATAGTCTTTTTTTTTTTTTTTTCATTAAACAGGCTCTCATATAATGACATTGAATTCCATGCAAATATTCTACTTCTTTAGGAATAATTTATTGTAGCTTTACTGGAAAATTTTAGTTGGATCTTAAAAGGTTTTATGGCCTCAATTATAGCACTTTTACTCCTAATAATCAATATTGATTTTACCCTATCATTCTTTTTAAAATTTCTGTTGGTTTACATAGAATCCAAACCTTGGATAAAGTGGTATTTTCATTCCAAAATCATACCGTTTTATATAATTAATCCACCCCCTCAATAGTTTCTTCTGCTATATCACTGAAAACACAAACCAAATCTTAGTTTCTTTGTTAGTAGGAAGCCTGTGTAGTGCAAGGCAGTGCCTTGCAGCTGCATTCATCCCTCCGTGCATTTGCCCTGTTCCAGAGCCTGTTTCTCACCTGAAGTTGCTCCCGACACTCCTGTCGCAATGCCCCAGAGAGAAACCCCAGGGAACACCACACGGTGACCTACATGGAGCTTTCACTATACACTCCTCCTGGGAAACAGAGCCTTTGGAACCAGACAGATGCAAGGGACCTGTCTGTCCCGGCTGAACAGTTCTCTCTAGCTGTGACACTGATGCCTCTGAATTGTGACTTCTCAAGCCACAGCCCAGCCTGTTACCCTCTCCTGCAGCCCATGCCCCTTTCCTCAGTGTTAGCACGACAGCGTGTGAAGTCTGAGGCACAGACATTGCCCTCACTTTGGTGACAGACAGCAATGAGGTCCTGTCACGTGAAGTGTCCCAGCATTTGCTGGAGCTGGAAGCTGTGGGGAAGGTTGTGATTCAGCCAGCTGCCTCTTTTCAGTCCCATGGGGCATAACTTCCTTGTTCTTTCCACTGAGCAAAACAATGGGGAAGAGAGGCACCTTGATTGGTTAGCCCCATGTTTTATTCAGCTTTAGACAGATAAAATTTGGCTTTTTTTTTCCTGGAGGAGGGGAGTGGTTAAGTGATATCCTTGAAGGCTCTGTCTACAGTGGGCATATTTATTTATATTTCACCAGGAGTATCTCCATTTTCCACTCAAAGTATAAACCTCATTTTGCCCTTGCTTTTTCTGACATAATTAAATGGTGACACACATATATGGACACATTTTAAATATTGACTTGCTTCTTCAACAAAGAAGAACATAGAACAAACATGACAAGCATTCTCTGAAAGGAATGGTATGCAGAACATTTCTGTGACTGTTTCTATCGACTTTTACACCTGCTTTGTAGGGGCTTCTACTGTGTCCTTCTGCTCCCTTACACTGGTTTTATTTCAGCATCTTTGAAAATTAAAAGATCCCCTTTTGTTTCAGAATTAGTATTTGACTGATGAAAAGAATGAACCCCAGGAGCTGTCTTTTCCAATCAGGCACTGTACAAGCACTTGAGCTGACTATGTTCTGCAGAACATTGGAAACATGGCATGCCCAGGAAATGTTTGCCATCACATTAGTGATGCTGTAATGGGCACCACAAATCACCTGGACATTAATAGAATGAAATCACTTACTGCCTCTGAAAGCAGCTTTATTCGCAGTTGGTGTCCTGAAAGCACCATGTGTGCAGTCTAGAGTTTCTATCACAAAGGAAAAATTTTCAAATATCATAAAAGACCTGTCTTACTTGCTGCTTTTGGGGTTTGTTTAAACCTTCACTGATTGTTTCTGATGGCAATCCCTTAAACACAACCAGTGTTGGAAAAAAACCCATAAAAAATAAATCAGTTGTCTTACAAACTTTTAGTGATCTCTGATTTTCCTAAAAGCTGTAGCAGGACAGGATACACATGACTTCTAATGACTGCCCTTGCTGTCACCTAACTGCAATAACGCATCAAACGTGTTTCTTTATCCTGTTATTGCTGGTTTGTAATTTGATCATCAGACAGATTTGAATTCTCCCCAAGCTGTTCCAACGTGTCTGTAACAGAAGCAGAGGTACCTACGTGCACTTCCCATTTTGTTCAGAAAATAGAACAGCTTCAATGATCACAGCCCATGTGAAGCAGACAGCAGTGGTTAAATTAAATGTTGTGATCAAAGAAATGGGCTGTTAAAAACACCCGATTTCCTATTGGGGAAGACTTTTAATTGTGCTTCTGGTGCCTAGAAAACGTTGAACTTTTTATGAGATAATTCAGGTAACAGTCCATTAGAAAGTGTATTTGATTTAGCCTGAGGAAGTTTGGGAGAAGAGAGAGCCGTGCTGTGTGAGCAGTGGCTGCCCCCTGCCCCTGCCAGGGTGCCCACTCCCCAGCACACACAGCCTGCATGCTGCACCCTGCAACACATCCAGCTCTGAGCTGCACTGAAACCCCGCTCTGCGCTCCTGTTACAGGAGCAGGATCCTCTGCTGCTAAATTCATGAGATCTCAGGAGTCAAATCTCATACTGTCCGTAAAATAAAATATCTGGCATCTCAGGCTTATCTTTCTGCTTTTAACTTATTTTCCCTTTGTATTAATAGAATGTTTGTTATACCACATTCAAGAAAGCATCTAGTTTCTCTAGTGCTATTCTAGCAATCAAACTGATAGCTGTAAACCAGATAAATAGGAGCTGTACACCACTGTTTCTGCTGGGCCATTTTTCATTTTTTGAAATAAACCCCCCAGAGTCTTTTTGCAGAATAAATTGAAGATAAAAAAGTAATCTTTTGATATGGATAGCTTGAACGTGTCAGATTTGTGAAGCATTTTCTTTGGCTAGCTTAGCACTCTGTCTTTTGAAAGACTTATAAGGCAAAGCA
Organism: Cyanoderma ruficeps; assembly: GCA_008694505.1. Classification (NCBI taxonomy): domain Eukaryota; kingdom Metazoa; phylum Chordata; class Aves; order Passeriformes; family Timaliidae; genus Cyanoderma; species Cyanoderma ruficeps. The sequence continues at coordinate 20,200,213 of VZDJ01000594.1, forward strand.
CAGCTGTCAGAATTTTTAAGACAGTTTTTGTGTAAGACAAAATTAAGTATCTCTATTAAAATCAGAGGATCTAGAAAGTAGGTTCTACTCTACTTGTTAATGCCAAGCAGCATTTCACGCTACAAGACTTCTTTTCTGAAATCAGTGAAATTCCTTGGCCATGGGGAATAATGGTCAGTATGAGGAAACATGCCTAAATCTGGCCTTAACTCTGCTGGGTTTGCCAGTGAAGCTGCCCTTACAATCTAGGATGCAGCAAATGTCTCTTGCTCTGATCCCCTTGCTCCAAATAGGAGAGAAGAACCAAATAATCCTGCACGGAGCTGAGCTGCCAGTTCACTCGTTACTGGGGACCATTTATTTTAAGCAGTTGTTTTGCTTTTAATTGTACTCTGAGATGTTTTGGCTGAGACAGAAGCACTAGGGAAATCCAGTATCCTTTCTCATCCCTAATTCCTCAGCAAAGATAATGATTGAATATATTTTTTCAATATATTTCTAAGCAAAATATCAAGTTTAAGCATTGCAGAAGGGAGTATTTTTGTACACACTTCTAATTCATGGTAAGCTACAGAAACTTAACTGCTTTCTGCTCTTGGAAAGATGGTCATATCTGGATCTGAAATGATAGAACTGAGATTGTTAAAGTTAATAATTCTCAGTATTGTATGGGATTTTCATTTGCCATGTAGGTCTTCAACAGTTCAGACAAATATGTGGCATCATTTCACTGCTGATGAGTTGATCATCTTCCTGTCTGTACAGCCACTAACCCATGACCACCTTCAGGCAAGTGAGTCCTTTCTCAGCTTTGTCTGTGGTCATAGTTGAAATGATTTTTCATAGAAAAATGATAAAATTAGTGCAGGTATATGTGCTCTTCATCAAGACTCTACTATTCAGCTGCTGTGGATCGGGGGTTTTGCCACCAGTGTGATAAGAGGCACCAAGGAGAACAGGGCTCTGACTAGAGCTTTAAAAGCCCCATTTAATAGCATGTTCAGTAAACATGATCAATTCTGCTCTGTAGTGTAACAACGACCTCACAGGAATTAAAGAAGGCAACTAGTCAAAGAAAATAAGAAAGAGTCAGAGTCCTGATCTTTCTGAAATTTATACCAAGGACACACTAATGACTTCTGATGCTCATCTGCACATGTGTAGATTTAGATTCCCACATTGCCATTGCTCCAGTAAAGAAGAAGGAAACATCAGAGCCAGAGAACCTGTACCTGCTGATAATCTGGAACACTGTGGAGTGGATGTAGTCAGTCAAATGGTCACATCATAAGAAAACCAAAGTTAGTCTGAAGTGATAAATGGCCAGTCTGTATTTGAGGCTTGTGTGTAGGAACATCCCCACTGCCATTTGGTTAGAGCTGAACACTTCAGGTAAGACGTGGGATAATGGATAGGATAAGGAAAAATCAGGATTTTGTTTCCAAATTCACCCAATCTGCAGGAAGTTGATATGGCAGAGGAAGATGACTGGTTTAGTAGGAAAAGAAGGTCCTAGAGAAAGGGAAAGAAATCTGGGTACTGGTTTTGGTTAAAAGCAGTGAAAAAGGCTTTAGCTGTGGTCTGTATGTTCCCACATAAAGACAATAGTGGAAAAATAAATGGAACTATAAGAGAAATTGCTCCGCATCTTATGGAACCATGTTAAAAATATTTCTATCTCAACTGGGTGAAAGCTGTCATTTTCAGCTTCATTTTCTCTCTGAACATCAGATTGAGGGTTTGTGAGGCAATGTCCTGTGAAAGGAATTTCCCTTCACTCAAAACAATCAGCTAAAATGTCTCCTGACAAATATATTGGGTGAACCCAGTAATGATTTTCATTTGCTGATGTTCACCCAGTGAAGAAAGGAAGCGGCACCCTTCCTCTCAAAGGAAATGAACTCTGTTCTCAATATGGGGGGGTACGGGGAAAGCTAATTACTTTTTCCATGCCAGGAGAGAAATGACATGTGGCTAGAAAGAAATGTGAATTCTGGTGACCCTGCAACCCCTGCAGAAACATGACCTTGTGCTGTTATGAGCTGCTCTGTGGTGGGGCGCATGCACAGTGCAGGGGCCACAGGCTCAAAGGCAAAGAGAAAGAAGTGCAGCTCAGGAACCTGAGGAAACCAGCACAGAGGAAGGGATATGACATGAAGTAGTCCATGTCACCGTAAGGCCATGAGTCCTTGAGCCAGAAAGTCACTAATTGAGCCTGAAATAAATTTGTTTTTGTGAAGTTTGGTTGCGGCTTAACTATTGTAAAATACCCTTTTCCAAAGAGATATTTAGACAATTTGTACCATAAAAATGTAAAAAAAAGCACTGTTGTTCTTGTTTCTTTGGCTCTGAAACATTATTTCCATCTTTTAACCATCTTTGAGAAACTTCTATTGCCCTACCACTGGCAACTGTCATTTGTAAATTGATTTTTTCTCCCCCAGATGCTTGGCTCGTTATTTCAGCTCCAGCCCCCTACAACTGGGCCCAATGGTACTTTTGTGCCAGTAAATTACTGACAGGCCTGGGAACAGAGCTCGCAATCCCCCACTCCTCATCCACTGCACTCAGAGTGATGTCTCACCCTGTTCCTGCAGTGCTGGCACTGCTGGCACACTGGTGTTCCTGCTGTCACTGGAGTGCAACCTCCCGTCAGCAGAAGCCACTTGGAGATAGAGACAAGGATGTGGTTCTTAGTTAGCTCTTGAGGACTGATGTTCTTTTTTCACTCAGGTGTCTTCCAGCAATGTTTCTTTCTCCCCAGTAATAACAAGATACCTTTATAGTCAGACCCTTCTCTGGCCTCACAGTGATAAAAAGGCAGCTTAGTTTGGGATTATCCACTGTTTGTTAGATTGCTCCATTTAAAATTCTAAGAGGAGGTGTCAACACAGGAAGAAAGATTAACACAATAATTAAACGAGTGTGTAGAAAATGTACTTAAACTTCTATTTAAATACAAAAAATATAGAACAAATTGCATCCTTAAATACAAAACAAAATGGTAGCTCTGGAGAGAAAGACGTGGAGAGGAGAAAACACAGAAGGTAAAAGCTAATTTTAAGATCAAAATCACTATTTTATAGAAGACTAGTAATTCATTAAAATATTTATAAACACAGCAAAATCTATTATGCATAAAAAAGCACTGCAGGAATTTTCATACCAACTACCGTATAAGGAATACATTGAAAGCCCTTGTATTATTTATATGCTTCCAGTATTCGGCTTGATTTTCAAGATTCTTGTGTTTCACATGCTTAAGAATCAGAAACAGTCATGTTCTCTATCAAACCATCCTTGTACTCTGCAAAAGGTCAGGAAGTGAAAAATTTTTAAAATTAGTACACAGAAAAGTAATTTAATTTTATCATAAATAACCTCAGCTTAAATGAAAACAAAATTAAGGCTTTAAAATTTATTCCATGTCTTCTAGTCCTCATTATTGCAAATGTATTTGACTTCGTTACCCAAAACACAGAAAACGTGTCCATTTTCTTCTAGAATGAGTAAATGTTTCTTTTGCATGTTGTAGATATAAAACTCCCTTGCTTATCTTCATTACAAAGAGAGTTAAAAGCAAAGCTGCTTGCTGAAGTTGCTGTATCAAGCGACACAGAAGATTCACTCCTCATGTGATTAGCTTTGAAAAAATCTGCTCTCAGACTGATCTTTAAGGCAATAACTCTTGTCTTCCCTTCCTTCCCTCTCTGAGCTTCAATCAGGCACCTGTTGGGGGTGAAACATCTGTCCTGTTGATCAAAGACTTTCTTGAGTTTTTCATATTGAAATATATATACTCTTGCACTTTTATGTATGCCCTATGCATTACATTAATGAACTTGACTCCAGGTTTAAAGTTACATATAATATCTTGCTAAACTAAAGTAGGAAAAAAACCACCTACTAACCAACAAGATGTGGAATAAAAATCTATTTGTTCATTCCTGTGTTACAAGATAGCTATATTAATTGTGTGCTTGTTTTTTAAAAAAACATTAAAGGGTTCATGATAAATTACACAAAAAGCTGAAGTTTAATTAACAAAACCAGAAACACAATTGCTAGACCTGTTTGGAAATGGTCATTCAATGATCCGAACCTGTAAGACTGAGATAAATTACCTGTGGAAACATTTTCCTCTTGGAAAATCACAGATGAGACTAAATGAGATGTTTTATATATATAGTAGCAAACAGTCATAGGTACATTTCATTTTGAAAGTCCCATCTGTCTTGCAGCCCAAACAGTTTTTGACACCACAAAATGATTGCTGCATTTCACATTATATGAAAAGGTAGTAAGAGCTGATATACGCCAGGGTTCTAAACTTCAGAGCTCCATTTTACTACACCAAGCATTTATTCTAAGGAACTGGGTTTAAAAAAAGAGGGAAAAAAAAAGAAAGAAAGGATAGATGAATAATTTATATTCATAGCCCTAAAAATATGATCAAGATTTGATTTCAAGACTCTAAGTTACCTAATCCCTAGAAGGATCACCTGATTCATAAATTCAAGCAGTTGCTTTTTTTTTCCCAGAAAAGTAAGCAGAATGTATGCATGTGATTTATCATTTCATCACGTTTTAATTGACTACATTAAAGCTACAAATATGAAGGGAACTCTGCCTGGATACTTGTTGGAGCCTGATTCAGCATGCATCCTAAAGCTAACTGTGTGTGGCAATCCACAGTCTGTAAGGTTTAAATTAATAATATAGAATTAAATAACACCATCAAAGCAAAGAGTTAATTGTTTTCCTATTTGGAGTATGACACTGAGATGCCATAGGAGCTCAAAATGATTGTTACCATCATCAGGAAAATAAGTGTAGACTACCCAAGATTAAATAGGGATTAGTGTGCTGTCTTAGTCTTTAATAAAGAGCTATCAGCAGTATGCTCAGTCACAGCTACAATTGCCTTCCTTATCAAAGCACCAACAATTACTTTATCTACAGTATAAACACACACTTATTTCTAAGATTCGGTAATGCCTCTGAGCAGACACTGATTGGACCCTCTGTATTCTGCAGCAGACAGAAGCACATTAGCTACAATTTCCCCCGAAGGATCACTTACATGACCCTGAAAGGCAAACAGAAGATATATTTTTCCTTTAAATGATTCATAAAATTCCACTACAGATGATTTTAGTCCATTGCTTCCATACAGGAAAGAATTGTCTACTGGGTATGGAAAACGGTTGTGTGTCAGACAAAATAATCATATTTTCTTTGTAAAACTGGTTATCTCTCAAATGATTGCATGGTTTCAAAAGACTCCAAGATCCAGCATGAGGATTAATTTCTGGTACTGGTCAGCTTGCTGCACGAGTGAAGTCATGGTCTCACTACGCTTCTGCCCTTCCATGGCTTTGTAGGCTTTGATTTGCCTCAATATCATCAGTATTACCAAGTATCACTATTACCAAGGATGATGGACTGCTGACAAAATGACAATTGTTTGCTCCTTTTGGTCCCCATGCCGGAAGTTGAGGGAATTGATCAAAGCAGTTTAGACTGGAGAGTGCAATTACATGGGTCTTTTTGGATTTCTGAAATGCTGTTTCTAGTGATTGTTGAAACAATAGTTTTCCTTTGAAATTGTTGCTTGCAGATGCTAAGGAAAATTAACAAAATAGATCTGCCTTCTTAGCATTCTGGCTTTGTAACACTGTTATGGGAGGGCTTCAATCTCCATAGAGAAACAGAATAGATAAAGATGAATTTTCATATTTGATGTAATCCAAACCAATGTACTCTGCTACAGTTCAGCATGTCATGGTAGAATATAACAGAGCAAGTTATAAAGGAAGGCAGATACAACATCCGTTTTTCACATTCCTAATGAACAGTGTGAATTCGTTGCCTTCAGAATAACAGATGATTTAATTGAATCTGTATAATCTAATGCAATCAATCTCATTTAACTAAATGTCACACAGCCCTTTTCACCAAGAGGCAGTTTATGTACACACACGAAGGAGCAGGACTAATTTCTGAAACCTTTACTAATGTGAGATCAGTTTTTATGAGTTGCCCAGAACAAGCATGCACATCTATTTTGTTTCCAACTTAACTACTAAAACCACTTCCTTCAAGAAACATTCAAAAGGTTATGGTCTTGCAGCAAAACTCCAAGGAATTATGGTCTGTTCAGCCAAGAGAAGAGGAGACTGAGTGTAGACCTCATTGCAGTCGAAACTTCCTCATGAGGTGAAAAAGAGGGGCAGACACTGATGTCATCTCTGTGGTGACTAGTGCCAGGACCTGAGGGAATGGCCTGAAGTTGTGTCAGGGAAGGTTTAGGTTGGATGTTAGAGAAAGACTCTTCACCCAGAGGGTGGTGGGGGACTGGACCAGGCTCCCCAGGGAAGTGATCACAGCCCCAAGCCTGACAGAGCTCAAGCAGCATTGGGACAGTGCTCTCAGGCACATGGTGTGACTCTCTTGGGGATGGTGCAGGGTTAAGCATTGTACTCAGTGATCCTTACTGGTCCCTTCCAAATCAGCATAAAAACAACCAAAAGAAAAAAAAGCGAAACCCTGTACTCATTATACACAACCTGAACTTCAAGGAAAGCAAAAGGTAGGACAGGATATACTTCAAAGGCACATTTTTTCCCCCAGTGAGTAAATTGTCATTTTCCAGGGGCCAAGCAGCTTTTAGTTCTGGTATATAAATTTTTGTGTCAGGTATTTCATACATCTTGCAACACTCTATGGGATGTTATGAATATGGCCAAGCATTTGGAACTGGCAGGTCAAATCCAGATGGTTTCCCATAGCAGCTCTCACATCAGCAGTGTTTGCAGTGTCTCCTGTCTGCAGAGAAGTGCAGGGCCTGGAGAGCAGCCCCCTCCCCTGGCCCTTGTCCTGGAGCTCTGACCTGCTCAGCTGCCAGCAATGCCCACGCTCTCACCACTTGCATCCTCTGCTTCTGTTCTGGTTTCATTGCTAAACCTTTGTCAAATGACATGTGGCAGGATATCGTGTGGAGGGCTCTGTCCAGGCAGGCAGGTTTGTGCCCAAAGCTGTCTTGTGGCCTTCACGGGGGTAAGAAAGTTTTTGATACGACCATGAAGTGAGGGGACTTGCAATTTTTTCCTTTGCTGTGCCAGATTTATTATAAGATGCCAATGGCTGAGCGTTGGCTGTCACCTCACATGAACTCAGTGGGGTCTATAGATGGACCATCATCTACCTCAGGAGACAAGCAGTTTTATTAGCTAGGTTTTGCAAAGCAGATAAATGTGACTGGTTATCCTGCTAAAACAACAAAAAGAGTGTTTCTTTCTTGCATTTTCCTGCAAAGAATTTGCAGGATGTTAAAATTTGAGCTTATTTAGCTGTGTTACTGCACCCAAAGAATTCCACTGAATCATGATAGTTTTCATAGTCACACATTTTTAATTGGAAATTATTCCTATCAGAAAGATGTGAAGGAAAATCCTTCAAATGAAGTGCCTCATAGGCTTACATTTCTGGTTTCAAGAGCAAGGTAGAATGAAATATTTGGAGGCATTTTGTCACCTAAATTCACTGTGTTTTAAAGATATAGAACCTACACGTACCCTAAAATGCAGTAAAGTGCATAAGTATGTTTTCTAAAGAGATCTTGGAACCTAAATCTCATTACGGCAGAGAGTCGCTTTTGAAAATAAAACACAAGATCCTTAAATCACTCTGTCATTTTGAAAATAAATATGAGATTGTAAGTGACCCCAGTGGCCTTAAAGCTCAGTCTAGATAATTATACCACTAGCTGCATTTTACAATTCTCCCTAATTAATTGTCATTTTGTGTCAATACACGAGGAAGAACAAAACTCACAAAAGTAATCTTTTCTGGCCTATGCCTTACTTAAAAGTTCTTTCATTTTCCAACCCCTACTTGCCTTTTGAAATTTAACAGGCTCAGAGACCAAGAAAGTAGGGGAAGAAGTGATCAAAAGATGCTGATTTACGATCTAAAGCATTTGAACATTTTTAAGACCTTCAAGAGTACAATTTAACGTGTCCCGAGGTGACTTTAGTTTACACAGCCAACCCTTACAGCACAGATAATCTAGGCAGACGTTGTCTTTGGCAGCATTACAGGACTGCATTTCACAAAACTGGCCTGTTTGCTAACTGGTTTTCACTGTTTCAGACAGCCACTCATGCATTATTTATGGCATCAGACATTGTGATATGTTTTCTTTCACCTTCTATTTGATTACAGAAACGTAATTGTGGCTAGCAGAAAAGCAATGGAAATATTGCAAATATAGATTTAGTTCTCCTTTGTGTCTCTCATCTTTTTTTCATGGTGCATAGGAATATTTGGTTTTGGCACTTGCTTGGGTTTCTTCTTGACCTGATTCACTATTAAAAGTATAAACATACAATACTTGATTCTCTGAAAGAGCTTCTGAAACTCTGAATGGTAACTAACTGACTGAATGGGCTATTAATCTCTGGAATGCTGAAATGCAGAATGCTTGCCCTGTAAACATCTCCTTATTTGCAGTTCACAGGTTAGGTTACCTGAAAAAAACATCTGGGATCCACTTATTTTTTTACAGTCATTTATACTCCCTCCTGCCCCCTGCCTAGCCCTGCCATTAAAAGCCAAAAAATATACAAGAAAAGATGCTGGCATTAATCTGAGAAACACATAAGCACTATTAACACAAATAGAAAGAGCACTGTAACAGGCTATCAGCAGAATGACTTATCCATTTTTATCTACTTACCCAGTTTGTCAAGAACAAATTGCACAAGGGAGTGTGTATGTGTGTGAAAACTGAGTAAATTTGGGTTGATTCATTACCTGTCCTACTTTGCAGATCAATCAGTTAATAATTTCATTGACCTGGAGGATCATTTGGAACAATATATTTAATTCAGTCATGCATTTAGTTTAATTAAGGTTTGAAGTTACAGTGCTCTGCTGGCAAAGAGATATTAAATGTTTTCTTTCTGCTTTTCATTCACCATACTTCCTCTACTGGATATAATTTATAAAGGATCTTTTATTTTATCTAATTTGCCCACTTCTTCCATGAAACTCTGCACCTTCCTTTGGAATAAAAACCACATGAAAATCTTTCTGCATCATTTGATGAATGTGCTGGAAGTGTTAGGCCTCCTGGACACTTTCAGCAAACCTACAATTAACATCAATGTGTCATTTAACTGCTCTCGAAACTGAGAGTAACAAGTCTCGGATAATCAACATGTTCAATGAATACACATGGAGCTCCACAAGATGTCAGAGCTGAATTTAGTCCCACAGATGATGCTAGAACATTTGGTGATGCTTTGCTTTATTGTGTGCTCTTGCAGTGCCCTTTTCCCAGTAGCTGCTATCTCTTTCTTTCCTTGTGTAACTGACTCTCATGTTTCAAACCGCTGCAAGTTTGCCACAGGTGACAGCTGTGTTCATCTTGTGCACAGCACTAAGTGTCCACAGTGACCCTTAACCTGGCCCAAGAGCCTCTCTGGTGCATGCCTGTGTGAACCTCCAGAAGGATCAGAAAAGCTAGATTTACACCATGTTTCCCTGACTGCAGCTACCAAAGGTTCATAATCAACTTTATGAGGTATACCTTAATTTAATGGCAAGAATCTTACTGATACACTTGTTGATATCATCAGCATAACTTCTGAAGTGCAGTGGTTTGAGCTTTGCAGACCTATCTCTTAGGCCTGCCTTGAGGACTAAACAGTTGATGCATGTTGCAAGGATTTGGCTAGGAATAGGACATTTCTGGTGCTCCCTATTTCCCTGGTGCAATTTGACATGCCCCAAGAGGTTCAGTCATACACTGGGCTGCCAGTGAGACAGCACATTAAGATTTTCTTCTGCTTTTGGTTTCCATGTAACTAACCAGCCTCTTCTTTTGGTAAGCTGCTGTGACTTGGGGATCCAAAAATGCTTCTGTCACCCAGGAATGGTGGTTACTACTTATGCTAGGGCCATTTCAATCTCTGAATTGCATTTTGTTAAGTAATACATTTTCAGAACAGTGAATATATGAGATGCATATAAGTTCCCTGTTTTCAAGAAGATCAGCTACTTGCAAAAGCAGAAATGTTCAGGAGGAAGAGTTAGTTGGATAGCTAGCCAGTTCACTCTCATGTTTTTCCTCAATATATTAACTTGAAAATCTAGTCGCTAGATCTCTCCTGTTATTAAGATGCAGTAACCCATCTGGGACTTATAGCCAGAGGATTTGGGAATTCATTTGCTTTGAATTAAGGTTTTACTTCAGCAGCTATGGTTTCAACCAGCAAATTGGTTAATGGCTCTGTAGGCAGACCCAGGACTCTGACAAGGCCCAATGCACATATCCATCATTCATGTGCTGTGATTGAAAACATTTTTTGTTCTGGCAGTATGAAACACAGCACACATGATTTGATTATGCTAGTTTGCCTACTTTCATTCGTTTCTATATTTTACTTGAAGAGGCTGTTCTAACAGTCTTGTCTTCCCAGCTCTCATGAGGGTCACGCTTAAGTTTTGAATGCCTGAAGTTTGGTCATACGTAATTTTGGATGCCTGTATAATGAAGCTTGCCGTCACTTTTATTCTTCACTTTGGTTTTATTAGGTACATGAAGAAATCTCCATCACAATCAGCCCCATTGTATTACGCACCTATACAATAAAAAATGACATTCCTATTGTTTTCAGGGTCTTACCTGTGAAATCTCAGGAAATTATTTGCCAGCAGGAGAAACATGTTGCAAAATAACTTCACCCAAATGTCTTTACTGTTCATTGCTAAGGTACAAATTTTACCAAGAAACAGATACATCTGATACTGGTACTTTGGTTTCAGAAGGATGAAGTTGAAGAGACACAGGTCTGCTTCTAGAGCATATCCTTCACAAGTCCATTTGCTGTTTGAACACTATTTTTCCGAGTTTGGAGAAGAGCTGGGCAGGACATAATTGATGCTATGGCTGCCATGGCACATAGGCAACATGTCTTTCTCTGTGATTATTAACTTTCCCCTTCACTCTTGTATTTGTATTTTTATTTTACTTGGCTGAAAAACTGATTGGAGTACACAGAGACTATGATTGAAAAGTATTTTACTGTGTGTGGAAGCACAAGTAAAAGATAGGCAGTTTTCTTTCCTTTGTAAACTGTGCAAACACACTCTTTCCAATTTTGCAGTCTGCTCCACGAGAAACTATACTGGGTCTGTGCCAATTCTGTCCACGAATACTGAGAAAGCACCAAATATGTTATTTTACTAGTTTTTCCCTTTTCAGCTAAGTCTAGCTTTTCTATTTCTACAATGCTTTACCTACTTGCGCTGGGTGTTTCCCTATTTATAGAAAAAACTTCTTCCTCTATGTTTTGTCGCATGCTTTTACTGTTCAGTAGCAGAAAGATACTTGAAAGAAAAAGATGTGTCTGGAGCACCTGGAGTACCACAGGTCTGTCCCCCAGCCGTGGCCTTCTGGGGCAGAGACCCCTCTCACTCAGGGTATAAATACAGTGTCACTGTTCCCCATTTAACGATCTCACATCTTCTTACTTTGTCCCACTTTGAGTTTGTTCTTGTTGAGGGCCTGATCCATCAAAGCACTTAACCTCATGGTTGTGGGTTGTAAACCCACTAGGGTAAGTACCTTGACTTTTTATAACCCTGTAAAGTGTGTACCTATGGCACTATAAAAGAAGGGTTTAAATGATGTCTGTGATAAGAGCCAACCTTTTCTGTTCGGCACTTCTCTGCAACACAAGAAGTTTCTGCAGTTTGTGTTGCATATATTTCAAACAAGGCTGGTTTTGACAAATTGACTGTTTCTTTTTTAGTTCTGTCTTCTTTGCACCTGTCTAAAAGAGCAACTACACCTAATAAATTTTCGAGACATTCTTGTTTATCTGCATCCCTCAAAAAACTGCTCAGATTCTGTTAGACACCCTGAAGTATTACCTAATTCTTAAAAATTTTCAGTTCAACTTTTTAAAACACTTAAACCAAATAAGAAAACAGGACTATCATAGCAGGCTTAAACACTTTTCCTGCAGACACCACCAAGGGTAAATTTTAAATTAAATCCTGTTCTGAGAACTGAATTTGGCCCAGTAAAGAATTTTAATTTCTGTAAGCACTGGAAATAAAAAGTAATTAAACCTCTGCATATACCTTGTGTACTATAAATACATTAATAAAATAGGCAAAGGAAATCAACTCCTAAATTATTAGCAGTAGTAAAATGCTGAATATTGAAACACAGTTTAATTTATTAATTTATATTTTTTATCAGGCCAAAATAGGCCTCGAGGAGCAATTTAGGCATAACAATAATGCGATTGTTCAGTACAGTCAGCAGTTAGATACACAGCTGGTTCAGTGCCCACAGGAAGAGAGTCAGGCTCAACTTTTAAGAAACTGATGTATCTCTAAGTTAGGATTCATAAAGTGTAAACCTCCAACTCCAGAATGAATTTAGACTATCTGATTTGGATGTACTTTAGAGAAAACAGGTTAAGCCCAAGGCAAAATTTAACAAATAGGTGCCATATATTAATAGCAGAGACAATTGGAAATCTTCTGGCCTATGCACTAGACTGTACATCTGTAAAAGCAAGATTAGTAGGTAGGCATTTCAAAGCTGTGCCTTTTACAGGAAGGTTTTTGCTGAGTGTTTCCTTATATGAAAAAGTGTTCTCAATTCATCTGCTGTACAGGACAGTTGACATTCCTCACAATCATCACTTAGGTAACACCAATCTACTAGAGAAATTCCCAAACTGTAGTGCAGTCCCAATCTATTGGGAAATTCAGTGACCTTTCTCAGCTCCTGTCTTCAACTACAAGGAGCACGCATTGCTAGTGAAAAAGCCTGAAACATTGTTTATTAATCCAACATTCTGCTACTTTTCACATCTCAAAGCTCTTGAAGCAGTACTTCTTTTCTGGAGCAGCACTTGAAAGTACAGAGAGGAGTGACCTGCTCCTGTCATGCTCAAAGGCCTAATCATCTTTTAGAAGACTTTCGATGTCAATGCAAGGGAAAAGGGAGTGGATCAGATCAGATATCCTAATCTCCTTTACAAAGCTGTAGCTTGAGACACTACAGATGACCAGTTTGGGAGGGTTTCCTCCAGAAACAGCATCACAAGATAATCAAGGGGATGTCAGGAGGTCTCTAGCACAAACTTCTCAAGCAGGATGGGCTCTGAGGTTAGACCAAATTACTCAGGGCTGGTTTTGAAACCTCTGCGGATGGAGCCTATACAGGGTCTGGCCAGCCTCTCCACTGCTTGACTGTCCTGATGCCATGTGATTCCAGAGCACTGTAGAGAAAAGGACCAGGCAAAAAATCCAATATCCCAAACTGCTTCCAAACTACACTAAGGAAAGGCCAGCCCTCGCTGCTTCACAGTCTGTATTTTATTTCCATGGGAGAAGGGGAACATCTGCTCCGATTGGGAATCAAACAATGAACTATGGCTTTCAGTAGAGGCAGTCTCAATATATAAAAAACCTGTATTTCTTACTGCAAATTAATATTGAACATTTCTTCTTAACCAGGAGAGACAGAAAGAGTTGTTTCCAATCAGCTTTCAATTCTAAGGTCACCACTTGAGAGTTGAAGCACAAAGGTACTGACTTAGGCCTTAATTCAATCTGATCTAAAATGCAGCTGCTTCCAGTGAACAAAGCAGAACAGCTTTCTGGACACGAGCTGAACTCCTGCAGAATCTGCTGGGGTACCCCATTTCATGGGTGGAACATGTCTTGTGGACATTGCTTCTGTGTCATTCTCGGGGACACATTTATAATATAAATATGTGCAGGTTTTGGATGGGATAAAGTTACTTCATGGTAGCTGCTAAGGGGCTGTGGTTTTCATTTGTGCTGAAAACAGTGTTGATAACACAGGAATGTTTTAGTTACTGCTGAGCAGGGCTTACACAGAGTCAAGGCCCTTTCAGCTTCTCACCCCACCCCATCCCAGTAGGCTGGGGATGCACAAGAAGCTGGGGACACGGCCAGGACAGCTGACCACAACTGACCCAAGGGATATCCCAGGGCACATGGCATCATGCTTGGCATGTTTCTTACAAACAAATATTTTTTAAGATTTATTCTTTAAAAAAATGCCTTTAATTCAAGCTTTTTAAACTGATTTTCTATCTTATGCTGCCTATCAGTCAGCTGTCTTTCTACTACAGATTTATTACTCATGGCCCAAAGACAGAAAAACTGAATGCTAAATGGCATTAAATACTAAGTGGCATTAAACTCATTCTAGACCAAAAATCTCATAAAATACATTATTTCCTCATGGAAAAGAAACCATTAAATGTACTCCTGACAGGTTGTAAGATGTCAATAAGTTATTTACTAACCTAAATACCCATTGCACACAAGAGAGACTTGTTTATTTTGAGAGATTTCAAAATTTATTTTTCAACAAAGAACATAATAAAGCCTGAGAAGGGCAATCAAGAAATCTGTGCAACCCTGTTTCACTGTTTCCATAGCAACCTCCTTACTAAGATAGTAGCCTTGGTTAGGGACAATCCTGTAAGTAAATGTAAAAATTTCTCCGTCATAATGAATTCATTCTCATAGTTTAGCTTTTTGTGTTACTTTCACACATATCTCACCCTTTTATTAGTTTCCTTGTTATCTTTAGGTGGCAAAATCTGAATGTATTGCTACAAAATGTAGCAACCTGCCCTATTCCTTGCTCAGCATTTTAAAAGGCATGTTTCAGGTACAGTACATTGAATTATGATTTAGCTATATTGGCAGGGAAAATAAGGAAAACCAAACTCAAATAGTAAAAGAATCGCCTTGTACATTTGCCCAGAAAATGACCAAAACCTTTTCAAGAATATTAAAACTGCAATTCTGAGAATTAACACTAGCTGCAGAATCCCTTGCCCAGCTCCTGGTTCCTAGCAGATCCACACCTCTCGGTTTTTCTAAAGGCTGCATGCAAGAAAAGACAGAACCACATTTGATTTGGTTTTGCACAACCGCAGAGAGAAGTCTGAAAAATCATAATTTGAATGAAAAATTTTCCAAGTTCAGAGAAGTTAACACCAGGCTCTGGGTTTGAACCATTTACGCCTGTTTTTAAGAGATGAGAAGAGAAGCAGGGCTCTCACACTGGCCCTCAGAGCCCCAGCAGCGCTGCACAGCCACCTCAAGGCAGAGCAGCTGTGGGCAGCCGTGTGGGTGGGACACACGTGGGGTGGCAGCATCAGGGCCCTGGGGGGGCTCCCGGCCTGTCCGGCTGCCCCCCGGCTGCCTGGCTTTGGGCACGGCGGAGGCTGCACTGGGATGGATGGGGGCTGGCAGAAGGGCTCACAGGGTGCTGTGGCACTGCTGGGGCTGCTGGCCCCGGGGACTGCCAGAGGGACCTGGGTTGCTGGCCAGGCAGGGCAGACACACCCAGCAGCGCCCTCATGGCCCTGACAGACTATGGGGTCCGGGTAAAAAGCTTTGAACCCTTCACTGAAGGGGGAAAAAGCCTTACCCTTGGAATAGTCTGCACATCGAGAACTAAGAAACATCAGAAAGAATAAATCAATATGATATTTTTATGGTCATTAATAGAGTCCTGTAGTATCTGAGTACATTGGGGAATGTACCAGGCAAACATGGAATGACCTTGAATGGGTCATCCACTTAAGGCCCCAGTTGTGCACAAAATGCACATCCCTAACTTCAGTATCCTGAAGCAAGGATGTGACTGAATGTTCAAGTTATGTAATTCTGGGTTTTTTTCTTCTGAGGAATTCAGAAGTGGACAATGTACAAATGTCATTTCACTGGAGACAAGATAGCTAGTAGCTATGATGCCAGGTACAATCCTTTTTGAAGTTAATGGTAATTATTTTTAACGTGTCTTATTGACTTCTAATAATCTCTGAGGGGATTAATAGCTAAGAAGGTATGTATGTGTTGATGACAGAAAGCAGAATGAAGTCTACTGATTTATTGCAACTCTTCATTAAGTTTAAAAGCATTCCACTGTGATGAAGACATCAACCATAGGCTGTGGTATTTTCACACTGCAAAGAAATAGTTAAGAGTAGGAAGACAAAAAAAGAAAGCAAACAATGTTTTAACTGGAATTCAAGCCAGATTTCACATAAACAAGACCATATTCAAACCTAACGAAGCAAAACACATTAAAAATATCTGCCAGTTTCTCCTGTTTGAAGGCATAGATGAAATATACCTGCTTATATGTGCACTAAAAATCTTACTAGGTAAGCTCACAGCAGATTAATATATTGCATGAAGATAAGTATGGAACTGAACTTCCTGTAAATACTCAAATCTGGACACTCAAATCTGGATTTTCATTCTCTTTACAATAATATATTTCTGTTAATTCTTGTGGAATTACATTTAGCCCATCATTCTAGGAGACAGAAAAAGAAGGACCTTTTTCTATTTTATTCCTCTGTAAAATTCTGGTTTAATTTTTTAATTAAAAGGATAAGGTAAAACTCAAAGAATACGATCAAGAAATAATGTGAGGTTTTATTTTATACAATCGCTATGCTAAGGTTTCATTTGGAACTTATATTTAATGAGTTGACAGAAGAGAATTCCATGCTACAGCTGTAGGTTTTGGACCTAGGTAGCACAGAATTAGAACAAAAAACTGATCACTCTTTACCTAGCCTAATGGAGGTAATGTCAACCTCTAATTCAAAAGGAAAATTCCTCTTAACTCCAAAGGGATCAAAATTTTATCTTGGGTTCCTAATTGTTTCCTGGTGAGTTTTATACATTTGAATACTACCAGCAAAACCAGGTCATTAACACAAGCAACTCAGCATTGAAAGATACTGAATGCATGCTTGTCTCCCAAATGACACGTGGCCCTGAAGTCTGTGCATGTACGTGTCCCCATGTAGGAGAGCTGAAATTCTTCAAAAGCATTATCATCAGTCATCTTTCTCAATAGGAAAATGAGCACAGCATGTCATTATGTCTAGGACTATCACAGTTTGGCTACTAATGGGCATTGGGCCAAACTCCAGAAAAAAAAAAAGAGTAATATTTTTTTTGGAAGTCTCTCAAAACAGGGGCTTTCTCTTTTGCAGTACTTAGCACACTGTCAGCACTTAGAAACAGAAAGAAATAATTCAAATTCTGATATTCAGTTTTGGCAAAATGACCTGAATAGTTCTATGAAGAGGATTGATTATACATCTGCGTCTCTCCCGACTTAAAGCCTGAGTCACTCCTGCCCCACCCTCAGCTTTTGATAACACATCATCTTCACTGGGTCTTCTTGCTGCAGAAACCTTCCCTCTGAAGTATGAAGTGGCATTTGCAGAATCCTCAAATACAAATGCTGCCTTTTGCCCACCCAGAACTTTTGCTTGCAAAAATGCAATACCTTTATTAAACTCACCATTAAGATATCATATTACTTACAATTCCCCACAAGGATCAGAGAGAAAGATTTAGTGTGTTTGGGTTCTCTAGACAGGACATTGTAAATGCTTTGGTAGCAGCATGGGTGACATTTCCTTCTGTGGACTGATTGATCTCATAATCCTGGTCTTTGTGCTCCATGGTCTGTAATTTCTTACCTGTATCTCCTTGGGGCTTATAGAAATGTGTTTTTAAGTATCTCAGGAGTGCTAAAATGAATAAGCCCAGTTTATTTAGACAAAACTGTTCTGAGAGTATGCTGGACCTCATTCACACAAGTGTGCTGCTCCAGACCATCCAACAGCTATCTCCATCTCCAGTCACACCTTGTTCACACCAGCACCATTCACTCAGGGAACACACCATGCCTCCTCCAGCTGGCCACTATAATGCTTCCAAGGTGATTTCAGCACATCTAAGGGGCAGAGCTCAGCTTGATGACTGGACTCAGACTATACTATTAAAGTAATCGTATTTGTTGTCCAGGAACTTTAATATTTATGCAGGTGAGAACAGTTTTCATAATTTCTTCCTGGCTGCATATGATATGACTTCAGCATTGCTGTCTGAATATGCATTTTTCATTTCCTTTCAAACTTTGTAAAGGCATGCATTTTAACAATATTTCCACTTCTAAATTCTGTTTACTGTCAGGTTTAATAGAACCTCTTATTTTCATATGCGAGTTCAGAGGAGAAACTTTTTCTGACTATTTTTTTGACTCTTAGGTCACCCTTGGATGAACAATTACTGTTAGAGTTACTTTGTGCCCTATCCATGCAGATATATACTGACTGAGGTTTTTAGAATCATAATAAAATACTTGTAATATAGCAGTACAATCCCAGATTTTATCTACAGGCTGTGCATCAAAATAGACATGAAATTCCTCCCTGTGTCTTGTAACATCCCCTTGGAAAATACTAGATCACAAAAAAGTATTCCCAGTGGAGCCATCTTCCAATTTTTCTGCTGCTGTAGATGCTGTCTCAGTCATTCCGTTGCTGCTGGTTAATAAGTCATAAAACCTGTCATAAAGCCTGTCATGATAAGTGTATATGTCTTTTCTTCTAAAATAGTTTAGTTATAGTTCCCAGAATAGAAAAAAACACCACGTGAGATGTTACCACAGAAAGTTGCAATAGATCCTCTTTCAACTCAGCTGTGCTCTTCAGCGGGTTCCAAAGAATAAGAGGCACCACAGTCCTAGGCTAGATCTTTTTCCAGGCTTATTGCCTCAGGATGAACTTTATTTCCTTTCTGAATACACTTATGACGTTGTTGTACACTACAACAACACAGACTTTGAGTTTAGAAGGCTGAAAATGACTTTGTTTTTGGGGGGTGTCTTTTTCATATAGTATTTTACACAGACCAATTTGATTGGTGACAAAAAGACAAATTTTTTTAATCACATTGGTCATACTAGAGGGGCATCAAGAAGAAGTCCATCCTAGGAAAAGGAATGAAAAATAAAGTTACAACTACAAAAACATGTCTTTTGTTTACAGAAAATTCTCTGGGAAAAGAATTTCAGAAAACTAAAATATCTCAGGCGTGAAACCAGGGCTACACATTTACTTGAAACCACTTTGTTATTGATCTTCAGTACTGGGTTTCCATCCCACATTCCTTTTGGTCCATTTTCTTACAGTTTCAGAGAATTTAGTCACTGGTGGTGAGCAAGAGTCCTTTTCTGACAAATCTGATGAATTCTCAATCCATCTATCTCAATCTGGAAACCCTCAATTCTTCTCTTCCAAGTACTGGTATTTCATAGACTACTGTATCTCATAGTGAGTAAACAGGTTTTTAGGCTTCTCTGCAATTTGCAGATAAGGTGTTTCCATCCATGCAAGCCTTTAAGAACAGACTGGATAAGGATCTGCTAAAAACTCCATGGATGTTCCTGCTTTGCAGTAGGACTCATCTTAATGGACTTATCCTAATTTTCTGGATTGTAATAGCCTTGAGTAGGTCCCAGCACTTATAAGCAGTTCCCTTTCTTCTCACACATTGCTCCAGCAAGAAAAAAATATTGAATTTCAAGAGCAGACAGTGAGACCATACGCCCTGCCCAATTACCCCTAGGAAATATAGCTCAGACTCAGAATAACATATAATAAATATTTATCAGAAAATGTACATAGTAAACTCACCAGAGTTAAAAAAGAACTGTATATATATATATATAAGAAATGAGTAGTAAGTATCTTTATTGTTGATGGTTGCAAGCAGGATCATGTTCAAATGAGGTGTCAGCATTTGTGATAAATTTTCCATACTTTTTTACTGCAAATAGAAAGCTACTCTTGCATCCTTTGGATTTGCTTTTTCTGGAAAAATATTTAGATCTTAACAACACTAACTTTTCTTTCAGTTTGAAATGTCTCTACTGAGATTATTTATTGTTTTGGTCAGTCATCACTATGAAGGATGTAGAAATAGAGGAATATAAAGAAACTTCAGAAAGCGAAAAGTGTGCAGTGATGATCCTGAAAACAAACAACTGCACAAGAGTACCTCTGACTTAACAAAAATATGATTCAAATTGGAAAATAAAAAGAAAATGTGCATATAATTCTGGGGAAATGAAAGTATCTTATTTAGTAGATTCGTTTACCTGAAGAAAGACCTTTGCCTAACTGACATACCTGCTTTGCAAAGTTAAAAATAGACTTTCAGACATATGAAAAAGCTTTGTAAAATGAAGAGTTAATTTTAAAAAGGAATTGAGGATTTTTCTAACCTTCCTTTAATAATTTTAGAAACTAGAAAATTCTAAAAGTTGTGTTAATACTAGACTGTAAGATTGTGAGTTTACGGCTCAATATTGTAGATACACAGCAAATGGAAATAAGTCTTGCTATTTTCTTGTTTGTATTATTGTATTGTATTTTTGTGTGTTTGTGTTAAACATTATATTATTTCTCTACTAAATGTACAGTGGAACTGAGAAAACAAAAACGATCTGACTCATAAAACAAAGAACTGCAATTCACCTGATATTGTATCCCATTATGGAAGGACATGGACTAAACATTAATTCCAGATAATGGATTAAAACCCCCACTTAGACAGATTATGATTGCACGATTTTGCTCTAAACTCTGACAGTATTCTGGACAAGAAAATTCTGTCATAAGTGGAATGGAAACTATTCATTCTTGCTCTGGCCTGGCAGATAGCCCATTAGCTTTAAATTAAATAAATATCAGCAGTAATATTGAATAAAATTTAAATGTTGTCATAAAATGTCAAATATCATTTATTTTATGACTGCTACTCAAAATAATGGTTATTGTCTTTACTATGTCAGAGGGAGGTATTTCTCTGTCTGACTTCTAATTTTCTGTATCAGAAAGAAACTCCTAGTTAATATTGTGAAAAAGTTGTCATTCCAGATCAAGAGCACTGAGCTGGTGTTGTATTTAGCAATCTCCCAGACTTCTAGCAAAATTGTTTTAATTAGCCTTCTCCTAACAGTGTTTAAACAAATCCTATGCTGCCAAGGAAGGAAGAAATGAGTTCTCAGTCAGATAGTTTACTTAGTTCTTTTTCTCCATTGCTATAAATCTTGCTGTGGAGACTGTGACTTGACTACTTTTTTTTTAAACAATGAACTGTGACCACTTTACCCACTGAAAAGCTCACACATCATTCAAATATAAATGTCCTGTTTCTGCATGGTTTATTTTCACACCATTGTTGGGTGCTAAAATAGTTTTATACCATTTATAAAACACAGACATTTTTAGCAAACCTATCCAGTATGCCAGAGTAGAAAAACTAGTAGCAGTAATCACTTATATATGCAGTGTAGCAGGAACATCTATTGGAGTCAGATATGTTTGGTTAATGCTAAGAGATAACTTGAATGCTGAATTAACTCGTAGTCACGTACTATGAATTCCATGACACACGGGTAAGTTCAGAAAATGCCCTAATTCGAACACTTGAAATTACAAACAGTGCCAGTTCCAAGAGAATTTACATGGACACCTATGGGCCAAAAAAAAAAAAATCCATTTTTTTTTCCACATCTAGAACTCACTCACTGACAGCCTACAAAGACCCTGGATAAGGTTTGGCTCTGGCCCTGCATGTTTTCTTCACAAAAGGATTGTGTGTTTCCTGAGCGTGGCTGTGAGCTCCTGTGAGCGGGGTCCCGATGTGCGTGTGTGCGCGTTGCCCCAGCCGCCCGGGCAGCCCAGCGCTCCATGCGGTTAAGTAAACACGGCATGGCTGCTGGGGCACGCCGCCAAGGCTGAGGCCAGAAGGAGGGGATGAGGCTGGGAGGAAATAAGAGCAAATTCCTCTGAAATGATCTGACAGGAAATGACAGAGTGTCAGCCTTATACAACCACACTGCGCGCGAGAGAGAGAGGGCGGGAGAAGTTCTTCCTAAACACAGAGTGGTGCCAGATCTCAGTAGGTGAGGATGATGAAATAATAAAGCATTTCCCGTGTGTGTTTTTCATTAGTCCTGTTTTGTTTTTCTTCCAAGTGCTGTGGAAACAGAACAGAAGCCCATGTTTCAGCCATGACTGCAATGGCCTCCTCTCACGGGAATAACAGCTGCATAAATAGGAGAGAAGCCCTCNGAAATAATGATTTGCAAAGCCCAGTTTATACCTTTGCCACGTAATTAGTAGCCAAGATTAAAAACATTGTTCCAACTCCCAGCATCCTTCAAATCTGGCAAGACATTAAATATTCCACTGTGTTCCAAAAAGGTAGCCCATAAGTGATCATTGTAAGGACAGTCTTGGCCAGCTGAGTCAAGCCCTTGAATCAATCAACACTTATTATATGGAAATTAACCAGTTTGATGTCAATTAGTGGAAATTTGTTAGCAGACATAACCTATGAGACACTTTATTTTGAATTCCCAGCTCTCCTCATTGAAGCTGGTTGAGATGGGGCCGAGCACTAAAATTCAGATTTTTCAAGACTCAGAGCGGAATCAATTAAAAAAAGGCGTGGGGCAAAACTGTCTCAAAAGATGAAAAACTTTTCCTGTTTCTTAGGCCCAATAAGCCCAAGGAACATGGATAATGGATTTTTCCCTATAAAGAGTCAATTTCTAGTTACAGATTTGGGTTCATAACAGTCTATTGTCAATAGACTGTATGTGTCAATAATAAGTACAGAAGAAAGAAATGTTGCTCGACAAATTGCAAAACTTACCCTCATTTCATGCTACTTTTAAACGAAAATTCTTTTTCCATCATGTTCTTATAAATCGCATTCTCATATTAAGAAAGCAGAAGTTTCCAAATTAAATTTTCTGACTTGATCATGAATTTTCCTCCTAAGAGCAACTAAAAATCTAAACTTTGGCTAACTGTTTAAATCAGACGACATGACAAAAGGTTTCCTCAAGGCTTAAGGCTTAAGTCCTGTCTGGGCTGTGACTACTTGACTACTGTGAGCTCCACCTTCTGTTTAAAATTAATGAAGTACCATCACGTAACATTTCACTTGTATATAGCAGCATACAGTGTGACAGCCTGTCAATATACCATTCAAATTAAATATTAGAACTGAGGGTTCAATCTCAAAGCTTTATAAGAAATCTCAAAACACAGCTAAGAAGTGAATGTTGGATCAGTCTTGCTATAATATGGAAAACTCCTGATGGTTTTGGAGTCAGGGTTTCCACATATCTTGTGGAAACTGCTCTGTAACTCCTATTAATTGACCATGGTACATACAGAATAAAAATGGGTGTTCCTAAAATAATTGAGCCTGATATTACCATCTAGAGTGTGCACCAACATTACTGCAATATCCAAAGTTCAAACTTTTACCTAATTCGAAGTGTCTCTTAAAACTAAAAATTCTCTCAAGCATTTTAAGTTGCTAGGAATAATTTTTCTGCTTGTTTAATTTATAAATAGTTATTAAATGAGCCATTCAATGTAGTGCAGTA
Organism: Cyanoderma ruficeps; assembly: GCA_008694505.1. NCBI lineage: Eukaryota > Metazoa > Chordata > Aves > Passeriformes > Timaliidae > Cyanoderma > Cyanoderma ruficeps. The sequence goes on from VZDJ01000594.1 coordinate 20,223,578, forward strand.
CAATACTTCCAGAAGCTGACAATGAAGACACCACTGTCAAACTACAATGTCTTTCCTTTGATACTGATAGGGGTTCTGTAACCTACGTGATCAATGCAATTTATCATGAGATTCAGGCAGTGACAGCACTTACTTGAAATCAGCCTGATAAAGTTGCAATTATTTCTTGATGCTGTTGGCCATCCAGGCTTCTATAATTTTGCTGGTAAGAGGTGCTCCTAAGGCCAGCAGCCTCTTTTGGAAGGGTCGTGTTTATGTTGATCACATGGCTACATCTACTACCTTGTAGTATTGTGGGGAAAAAAGATGCTAACATAAAACTGTCTTTCTCCGCTCTTCTTTAAGTCAATTTAAATCTTAACAATAAACATTCTTCACTCAACACATTTAGGAAATTACTCACGTTATTTTAAAATATGAGGAGACATTGTCTTTTCTCAAACAAGGAGAGCAGTGCCAGAAATGTTGAAGTATTAGGAATGTGCAAAATTTATTACAGGGTGCCTAGAAATTGCTTATTTAGTAATGGGTCTGTACATTGCTGCCAAAACAGATGCATCAATGGTAGTGGGGTAAAATCAATTTATGAAAGAACATATTTCACTTTTGATCAGTATGTTTTGCATATAAATTTTAAATATATGGCAAAAGAAGTATAGGTTTTACTCTAAGGTACTTTCCATCTCTGTAGATGGTGTCAGAGACTACAGTTTAGATTAGATATCTGGATACCTAAACTTTATGGGAATTTTGCTATGCACCTTAGAGGATGCAAGACTTAAAGTCCCAATTTTTTTTTCAGCAGCCATAGAAAATGTACTTTCAACCTCAGTAGTCTAGGGGCATGTTCGTCTGCCAACAAACAGGTATATTTACTGTGGAACTACCAGGATAGTTACAAGAACTGAACTTTTTTAGTTTTCAGAAGGTGTTAATTTGGGCTTGTGGTACCAAAATAAAGACCCTGCTGGACTCAAAAATTTGTGTTGCTAGAAAGCCTTCTCAGTTTCAACAAAATGCCCCAAAAATAAGGATTAATTTTTACAAGAAGTCTTTAATAAAACATTTAATTTCTGCTAAAGCAATTAACATCATGAGGTTGCTGATGTTTTAGACTTCCACTGGGTTTAAAAGAGACATGATTAGGCACATTTCACATAGCTACATTCAGTATCCTGCAATATCACCTTGTGTATGTGAATTTTAATCTTAATGACAAATATTATGTAATAAATTTAGGCATACTTGTAGAAAACAGCTCATTCATTGATGTTATCAAATGGGCCTACTTGTAAATAGGGGCCCAAATTATAACAGTGTATTTTGAGTTCCTTGGAGGTGTAAGACAGCTCTTAGGAGAGTTCCTGGGCATACAAATTTATGTACAAGCTATAAAGCTGAGGGATAGAACTATTATATTATCAATATTTTCTGTTCCAGTTTCCAACCAGATAAGTACATTAGAAGGCCTTAAGGGCCTTCAAAACCTCAGAGTACAGAACTTGGGATCCAAGAGACATTGCTAGGAGCCTGTTCTGCAGTCCTTTGTGTGTAGAAGCTTGTGACGAAAGAAGTGCAGTACTGGGTTTTTCCATTCTGTGAGCTCAAGAAGCATTTGGACAATTTTTGGACAGTTTTCAGGCACATGGTGTGACATTTGGATCAGGGATAGGACTTGTATTATCCTGGTGAGTTCCTTCCAGCTCAGACAGTGCTGTGATTCTGTGGTACCATTGAGCACTTACTTTCCACATAGAGACAACAGTATCTCTGCACCAGCTGAATGAGAATATACAATACTAAAAACTTGAATCACTTTTGGTTAGAGTATCTTAAATTAGAACATCATTGGACGCATTCCACTTAACCGCCTCTTTTCACTTCAACTCCTGATTCAGCACTGGACGGATGACTGAAACTGGTTTTAAGTGAACTTAGTGACTAATGCTAGTAAATAAAAGCAAACACTTCTGGCAGTGATGCTGTAAACTAGGCTAGCTATATTACTTGTTCCAGTCTCTGTGACTGGTTCCCATCTTGAAGCACCAGCAGGAAGCCTGACATTTCATAATGGTCTGCAGCTTTAAGGAGAAAACCACTTACTCTATCAATTGAAAACTGTGAGTGTCGCTGGCAGAGATAATAACCCTCTACATCCACTCATATCTGTGTACATTGTATTGCAAACTTGCTATTAACTGGGATAAGAAAGAAAATCCCTAACATTTTGTATTTCAATTGTGTGAAATGTTTTCCTGAGGATGTAAACAGTATGTCATTGATGACACACACAAGATATTAACCTACTCCTGGTGTAATCTGAGTGGCACTTCATTACGTTTTTTCAAATGAACTGCCATTTCATTACAATCTTTCCACAGGGCAGATATTTCAGGATATATCTATTTTGTATTATAGGAACACATACAGCTTCTTAAGGATAAACAGCGTCTCTTAAAGATGTATCTTTCTGCAAGTAAAGGACAGATGTTCTGAAGAGAGAGGAAGGTCATGTTTTGGGCCGTTAGGATGTTCTGAAGGACAGATGTTCTGAAGACAGAAATACTAATTTTACCAGATGAATGCCTGTGGTCCTCATCAATACAGCATTTTCTGTGAAGCACTTACCTTCCTACTACCTCTTTGAGATAAACGTTACTACCTCTAATTCACAGCTGTTGACTGAAGGTAGATGGATAAGAATCAGAGAACCAAAGAATATCCTGAGCTGTAAGGAACTCACAGGACTCACCAAAGTCCAGCAGAGGACAGCCCCAAGAATCACAATATTTTTAATTCTGAGAGCAAACATTTATTGAACTTTGTCAGGCTTGGTGGCATGACCATTTCTCTGGGGAGCCTGTTCCAGTGACTGACAAGGCTGAAAGGATGAAGAACCTTTTCCTGATATCCAATCTAAATTGCCCCTGACACCACTTCAGGCCATTCCCTGGGGTCCTGTCCCTGGTCATCACAGAGCAGAGATCAGTGCCTGCCCCTCCTCTTCCCCTCACAGGAAGTTGTGACTGCAGGGAGGTGTCCCCTCAGTCTCCTCCTCTCCAGGCTGAACAGACAAGTGACTGCAGCTGCTCCTCTGGCTTCCCCTCCAGACCCTTCACCATCCTAGTGGTTCTCCTTTGGATGCTCTCTAATAGTTTAATACCTTTTTTATATCGTGGTGCCCAAAACTGCCCCCAGCACTCGAGGTGAGGCCACCCCAGAGCAGAGCAGAGGAGGACAATCCCCTCCCTTGCCCAGCTGGCCATGTTGTGCCTGATGCCCTCAGGACACGCTTGCCCCTCCTGGCTGCCAGGGCACTGCTGACCCATGTTCACCATCGACCAGGACCCCCAGGTCCCTTTCCATGGTGCTGCTCTCCAGCCTCTCACTTCCCAGTCTGTCCCTACATCCAGGGTTGCCATGTCCCAGGGATATTAAAATTAGAAGTTTCCAATAAATTTGACTACACATTTTAGATGGTTAATTTGGCAAGAGAGAGGAGGAGTGATGAATTGCATGTAGTACTTTATACATTCAAAATTCATCTGCCAGTGACTTTTGCTGTGAGCAATCTTTAGTGCTGAAAGTCACAGTACATAAGAGTTATTGACCATGTGCAAATTTCCTGCAGAGCAAGACACATGGCATCTCTAAGACCTTATGTGGTAGAGATGAACCCAGGAAGATCCAGGGAGAGTTTTCCTTTGGTTGACCTTAATTTAAATTCCTAATTTTTGATCAATGATTTCAAGTATAGCCCTGGTCTGGAGCTCTGGTCAAGAGCCTGGTGGGCTCTTGCTACTGTTCAAGGAATAGTCTTGTGGGATTTTCTTTCTTGCATATCCAGTAGGATCTGATGAATACTGAATCTTCAATCTAGTTGATCATCCTTCAGCTCAGATGTTTGGAACATATGAGCCACAGCTGTTACTTCACTTACTGTAATTCTCCCAAGACCAGGGCTCCAGACCAGGGCTATACCTGAAATCATTGATCAAAAATTAGGAATTTAAATTAAGGTCAACCAAAGGAAAACTCTCCCTGGATCTTCCTGGATGCTTTCTCAGTTAGGTGGCAAATACAAATCCTAATTTGCACATAAAGGATCTGTGTCAAAAATCATATTTCTTCCAGGTAATTGGTTTTCTTTTACTCTTGACCTTAATGTATATCATTCTTGCTGAACTGCTTCAAATAGGCTTTGAACAAGGATTTTTTTTTTTAAATGTTAAATAATGAAAAAAATGCCATCTTATTTTACTGCTTACTTTAGGATTCGGAGAGATGAAGAACAGTGACAGTATAGCTGTTCACCCATAACACTGGGACAGCAGGTAAACTGACAGTGTGTAATTACTAAGAGGTGATATTAAGTTAAAACATATAGCCAAAATAGTGCTATTGCATATGCATCCCTTGGTCTTCAAGGCAGTGTTTAAAATAAAAAACCTTCACTGAGACAGAAAAACTGCTATAGTTATATCATAGCACACTGAGTTGCGAACCTTTTAATGAAAGACATAATTCTTCTGCTGTCTGCATCATACTATATTCTCATGCAAAACACTTTAATGCATAGTGTAAATTATCTAAGACTTTCTTAGTATGTATTACATTTCTTAATCATAGATATTGGGTGTAAAAAAAAGAGAATTATGTGACATGCTGCAAAACAAATTGCTTGGTGTTAGCATATACTAGCTGGGTCTATATCTGAAAAATGCATGCATAGAAGGGGAGGAATTTTTTTTTTTAATGTGCAGAACTTGCTTCTAAGTGCATATGTTATCAATGAAGCAAAAATGAGTAATCTGAATTGATGGTGGTCTGATTTTCAGCCAATATCATCAGTTTAAAAGCAAGGGATCTAGATTACAGTCTGGATGATCTATTCTTCTGAATTTCAGAAAAGGCTTCATGTCTGGAAAAGGATAAATATAAATAAACAAAATGTTTTCACCCACTTTCTTCATTCATTACATTCAGTTAAGCTATAAAGAAGTTTTAAATGCAAATCTTGTTTTCAGCAATAAAATACTTTTGTCTCCAAGTTAGCAGACAGGTATGTTTTGCTGATATCTCATCAGCTGAGCAATGCAGCAGTGTAAATAGTGGGCAATATCATCAGCACCTTTTAAGTTGTGAGTTTTTCACAGATGTCCCTTTTGAGAACAGGATCTGAGAGACGTGCTATCTCATTTTCTGTCAAGTTTGACTGGAGGTAAAGCTTATTTACGTTATGCTAATGCTGATTATTTCTGAGTAGTAAGCAGAGGGTAGAATTTAAAATATTCTATATTATTTATGTAATAAAATTTCATTCAAACAGATGAGCCACTTTGAATGCAATCTGAAAAATCCATGTGTCAAACACCATCAAATAAACCAGAATTTATGAAGGTTAAAATCTTGTGACTCTCGCAAAAATATAAATGTATATTGCAGTTGTGAGTACAGAGGAATAGGACACCTTTTAACATGGACTTCTGGGAATAAAACATATAAATATAAATACTAAAAAATCCATGATCTGGCAGTTCAAAATGGATTGATTGCAATCATCACACCTAATCATTACAGATATATTGTTCCGTGTACAAGCTCTCAACTCTCTAAGGACAAAGTTTAATGATGGTTTTGTATGTGTTCTTTGTTGCCAATATACAAATAGTGGTGCACATTCTAAGAGATCCTGGATATCTGGGGGCAGTGTTCTTCAAATCATCATGGCTTTTGAATTTTGTTAACAATCCAGGGCAGGGTTGGAGGGGAGACACACATATGGCAATGGCAATGATACCAAACCGTGCCTCCCATTGTGTTCCATGTCCAATTTCTTTAAGTAGTCTGAACTTAATAATATTGTGAACTTTATTACTAAATGCAAAGTATCGCCGATTATAAGCAAGCATAGAACTATATGAAGTGAATTGTTAATCAAAACATATATGATAAAATGTACATTTATATGGCAAACAAACAAACCCTCCCAATTTTAATTAATGCAGACTTTAAAAGTAACTTATGCCCTTAGTGAAATATAAAAAGAAGTAATGTTGTAAAATAGACAACATCAAAAGTCTATAACACATTTTTAACAGAACACAAAAGGATCTTAAAAAAATTGCTTGTATATCTTCTGGGTTTTATTCATACCGTGGATGAAACACTGGCTGATATTTGTGGCCGTTATTCATGACATGTCTGGTTGTGTTATGACCTTCCCTTTTTTATTGGTTTATTTGATGTTTGTGCTATTTTATATAATTGATTTATGCCTCATGATATGTTTGGGAGCTTTCTAGTAATATACAACAGTGATTGTATGTCTGTAGCGATGTTACATATTGCTGTTTGTGAGTTTTCTTGGCCAGGTCACCATTGTAAATAAAACTTGTTCTCAATAGATTTTTATGTGGTTAAAGATTTTGACTACTTGAGTGACTGATTGATGGACCGTAAAGCACTTGCTAGCAGGACAGCAGGGTCTCATAAAAACCGTGTCATTTGTATTTCTGATTCCAAGCCCCATTTGGTTGTCCTGATGTGTGTAGGTGCCACAGCATTTCATAGCCTTCTTCTTTGGGCTTACAGCAACATTGCAGAATTTGGCTTGTTCTTAGGTAATTGTTCTCTACATCCTTCCTCTGATACTCTAATGAGTCCTTTAGTGAAAACTACTGGAGAGTATATGGAAATTGTCTTTCCCCCTTCCCTCTCTGCTTCTCTTTGCTTCTCTTTCTCTCTTTGATTGCCTCTTCCTTCTTTCCTTGTCTTTCTTGTCAGGTTTCTATGACATAAATAACAAATGAGAATGAATATTCCAATTACTGCAGTGATGGCTTTTTAAAGAGGTTTTCAAATTTCCCCTGTAATATACAGATTACAAAAACTTACTCTTTCATGTAGGCCATGCTTTGAGTTTCTGCAACTAAACTTATAGAAATTCAAATTAATTGCACACAAAACCAATTTTGCGCTTTCCAGACTAGGAAAATAATGCCAGTTTTCAGTTCATTACTATCCACGAATTTGTGCTGATGAACACCTCCAACATCTATCCAGATGTAGAATAGTTCTGATGACAAATAACATAGATCTCTCCCACTTACACAGCACCCTGCTAGTAGGATTTCTGTTGTAAACTTCCATTAGCATTTCCTGTGTCTGCTTAACAGATATTGGAGGATCTCTGTCCAGACATGGTTTGATTCTATCTAAAGTCAAGACCTTGGCTTGATATCTCATCTGGAAGTAATGCTCACTGTTGCACATTCACTGCCTCTCTGCCCGAATGGGAATGCAGCACAAGGTGCAGGTAGAAATCAGTACAACAAACTTTGGCTCTTCAAGGGAAAAGAGGAAAGGAAAGTGAGGGATCTCATCGGACCAGCCATGATCTTCTTTGTCTTAAGAAACCTGGTAAGATCAAAGCACAAGATCTTAATAGTAATGCCATTTAACATAACCCTCTTTTGTCCGTTTCCAAACACCTTGGGTCACACTAAACTCCACGGCTGAAATGATGAAACTCACTGTCAACAAAGACACTGTTGTATAACTCACTATTTTCTCCCATCCTCCATCTCTTTTCACTCTGTAGCCTCATTCAGTTCACAAAATGAATTTAAAAGATTCTTTGAAAAATCTTTGAAAATCTTAAATGATTTTAAAAGTATTTCTTCTTAAGCTAGTTTTCTGCTAGTTCAGCATTTTGAATGGGCTCACACAGTTGTCAGAAACCAGCAAAGGCAACACCAGAAAGGGACCATGGGTTTCCTTATGGCTCTCTGTGGGAACAATGACCTAGAAAAGTTCAGGCATGACTTTTGGTGCATGCCTAGTCACAAAGGATCCTTGTGTAAAATATAGGAGGAGAAAAAAACCTCAAAACTCATACACTTTTTGAAACTTGATTTCAGCATTTACAAATTGATGGTAAGACAAGCACAAGTTCTTATCCAATTTCTGTCCCCTACCTTCAGAGACAGCATTTTAAAACTTTTGGTATTGAAATCATTTGATGGGGCTTTGGAGAGGTAGTATTGCCTCTGATTTTTCTGCCAGAAATAGGAGGTAGCTTGAGCTTAGGATTTCATGGATCCTGACAGATTTGATTAGATTTTACTTTGGTTCTGAAACAGCAAAGCAACAAAAGAGTGAAGACCAAAGAGTTAGTTGGTTACTTGGCATAGATTTAAGGCATAGAGTAATGGTAAGGCACAGAATAACTGAATTCATAACTTTTCTTATTGTTTGTGTGAATTTAGAAGATTATAATCAGTTGGTATTGTAACAGAAGAACCCCCCCCCCAAGGAAGTAATTTTTAGAAACTTTGCTTTATATTCTACAGGACAGGATCAGAATTCTGCTTTCACCAGTGGCCTGGGTTAGGTGCTTCAAAGAAAACAGCTGGCTAATTATACATGGCAAAAAGGGCTGAAATGACTCTTTCTTATCCCTGTGATCAGCTAACATCCTCGAGTTTGAATTTGATGGCCCCTCTAGTATGTAAAACTACAAATTATATTATTGGTCATAAACAAAGAAGTTCCTTGAAAAATCCCATTACAATATTTAACTCTTTGACATCTCTAGGTTAACAAGCATTCACACTGTGAAAAAACTGATTGGATGCTTATTTTTTAACTAATACAGTAAGTTTCTTAAAATCATTACAGCTAATGATGGAAATACATTCTAAGCGATGCCTATAAATTATACTCCTAAGTTCCTGATGTCTTGAAGCCTTGGAAAATATCCAAAATTATTCAAAAAACTTACATAAACCAGCTACTTAGTTATCTAAGTACTACAGCAAAGCTGAACTGAGTTTGTTGGGACAAATCATCATTGATAGGTTTTGACCTAATTCATGTTAAATTATCTTTTAAAATGGGGTTACTCCCACATAAGACAAATTTCTTTTTCTTTTTGCCCTTCCTTTATTTCTAGTGCTGTGCTTTAGGCATTGAAAGCAGTCTGTGTCACCCAGCTCTGCTAAGCTGCTGTGCCTACACACCACCCTACCCTGCAGTACCTGGGCAGGCTTCTTACCAAGTCCATCTACAATAACAATTCTGCAAACACCAGCAATGATTTTGGAATACAAATAAATGCCCATTGAATACTGCTCTGAGACAGTCAAACCACCACTGACATCAGGGTGTTTTTTTTCCCCCCAAAGCCTTAACTCTTTGAATCACAACACTTTCCTGAAAATTGTTTAATAAGCTTCTTTTACCAAAATAGAAAACATGAGGAGAGAAGGAATAACACATCTTTAATTAGAAAAATTCAAATCAGCTCTTAATTTAATTCACTATACCAGCAGCCATGATTAGGCCTGCATCATGATATATCTCCAATACTATCAATTTTCATAAATGCAAACTTTCCTGAATATGGTTCTGATGTATCCTGACATTTTAAAATATGTCCTATTGTCCTTTCCTGTGCAGCAGACCAAGCACAGAGTGTTCAGTCCTATATCACTGTCACAGTGGTATTAGACCAGATGGCTGCTTCCTTGCAGAATCAAGAATTAGAGATAATTTATGCTGTTCACTGTTATTAGAATGTAAAAATATAAAGAGTTTGCAGCATGCATACATGAAAAGCTGCTCAGATCCATCAGTGACATGCTGGTGCAAAGCACCCTATCACTGCACTCTTAAAGGTAAAGTCTTTGGTGAAGCTAAGGACATCTGCAAACCTATGGACTGCTCTGCATAGGATATTACACAGGGACTATCTGACCTATGTTACACTGCTGCTTTGGTGGGGAAAGAATATTCTACATTGGGAAAAATGTCCAAGTGCTGCCTTCTTTCTTCTTTCTTGTAAAATAATTCTACCACATCACTGTTCCCATTAATATGTGACAATTATTTTTATGTCATGAAGAATGAAGTTAAAAATTGAAGCTTTCTTCATTCAGTCTGTTAATCAGTAAAGGAGAATACTTCTCAGTAAGACCTCATACCAAAGGGCATGAGAGTTGCATAAATTTGCTCCTGTGCCAGTGAGGGAAGCAAATTTCCCTTATCAGGGCATCACTGCAACCTGTGTCTCTGCTCTACCTGTATGTACATACCACAGTGTGTCATAATACTGAAAAGAAAGGGTGTCAGCCTGCCCATTTATTGAGACTGAGCTCATCATAGTAAGAATCTTGGTTGTATTTCAAACAGCTGAATCATTTGATAAAGATACATTATTAATGCAGCTGATTCATTTGGAGGGGCTTCTCAACCTATGCAGGAATTAAAATGTCTCAGGTTCCTAAAAAAAGCGGGAGAAATGAAGGGTGAGAGAACTTAGCAAGCTTGCCCAGGTTGCTGCAATAAATTGTATCAGAACAGAAGTAAAAAGGATGTAAGGACAACCAAATGTCAAACATTGTTCGCAAGTAGCAATAGTTTGTTGCTTTATCTTTCCACCTCAGGAAGTTTAGCACAGTACTCGCTATGAATGATGTCAGAGTTGTAGCCAGACTAAGAACAAACACTTTCATCAGTATTTAGGAGAAATTTTACTGGCATTCACTGAAATGACACACTTACTCTGTGTGATTTTGGAAAAAGTGCATCACTGAGAAAATTATTTGGTTCACTTTAAATTAATCTTTAAAGTATACTAAGAAATATCACTAGGGATAGATTTGCTTTCAGCTCTCTGTAAGCATATAATTTGTATTTATAGCATACAATGGAAGCATTGTGACTTTGAATGACTGACTAACACCTTATGAAAGTCATTACTTTTGTATCAAGAACAGTATTTGTAACATAATGTGTTCTTAAACTGATCAGGACAGCAGGAAGCAGCTAAGTGGATCACTTATCTTTATTTTGCAATTTAACCTATGTTATGACAGGGAACAAAAGAATTAGATAATTTATAATTTTCTGTCAGTGTTGCATATTTGGGGCCAAGATTGTAACTACTTGGTGTAACTGAAGAGTGAGGAGATTTGGATGCCAAATAGAACAATACAAGAAAGGTAACTTTAGAATACAATGAATTACTACATGACTGATAGAACCAGTTCACAAAGATTTCTTGCATTTTTGTTTCTTGACCAGTGTTGTAGATGATGGAAATTTACCCCTGTAAAAATCCTAGTACTAGTTTAATTTAAAAAAAAAATCTATCAGAATAGGAGATAGTTGTTATGCAGGAGCAGTAACTCACATAATATGAGATGGCATTTCTTTCCAGCTCTTGCTGCTCCGCTGGTTCTAATAGCAACCTGGAGCTCAATTTCCTCCTCAAGAACATTGCATTTCATGTGGAATGTCAATTATTAAAATGCAGTGTCCCGTGTCTTACTTTTCACTAGATGAATTCATTTGCAAATTTGCTAATTTATGTAAATGATCCTTAACCTGTAACTGCCTGGCATGTATTTCTGAATGCCTCTTTTCAATTCAGAAATGCATACAAAGAGTACCAACAGCACATTAATTACTTTGTGTGACTGTTCCAAACCCCAAAGATTTAATTTCAGAGTAACCCAGAAAGAGTATCTGATGCTTGCCATTTTGCATTCTCAATGTCATTATACCACTCAAAACAGGTAAATGATCTTTAAAAGAGCATCTCTAGCCATTATCATCGGTGGCAAGTACAGTTTTAGTACAATATTTTTGTGAGAAGCTATGACCTGAAACTCCTTGAATTTTTAATTTGATTCTTAGTTTTCATTTTTTCTCAGGCAGTCATTGTTACTCACAAGGGGCCCAACCACAATTCCCAAGATCATTCCTAAATTTCAAATTTTTTTGCAGCTAAGTCTCTCCTGCATTTCAGAAGTTGAAAGACTGATGGGGAATCTCCTTCAGGCAGTCGGTGGTGCAGCTGCAACCGTATGGATGCCATTCTAGATTGGGCACTTCATTTCTGGTTCCACCAGAAGCACAATCTCTGTGCACTCATAACAGTTTGGTTCACTCTCGGAATGATTTCAGGAAACTCAAACTCCTCCTGTCTGTCTGCAGCTCTTATGAAAAAAGCGATATTAAGAAAAATCCAGCTGAAGACACTAATTTTTGCCTGACTTCTTTCTGCTGCCCACCCAAATCTCTCCAATGTTCTCAGGAACCAGCAACAGTTTAGAACAGGTCAATGAACCTGGTCCCTGTTGGGGATTTTAACAAAACCTAAAATGAAGCAATTTTCTTCCATGTTACTGTTCTGTAACTTCCCACAGCCCAAATAATAGGATCCAGATTCCCTGTGGTGTAATTGCAGTCACAACTCCATTGATTTCAGTGACCTGTGAATGGCAGATAGGACCATGGCCCAAGGCCTCCTCTTGACAAACCAGCTAGAGCCTGCTTTCTCTTGACTATTATCTGATTTACATGTCCTTGTTTCAGATGCCCGCCCCACGGGGTAGGTGAACAAAGCTCTGTTTCACAGCCAGCTCCAGAGATCTTCCGCAGCCAGCACGGATGTCCCACGACCAGGGCTCGGCTCTGAGCCTGAGCTGCAGGGCACAAGCCCTTCCCGGTGCTTCTGACTGGCCACCCCTGCCTGAGGCCCTTGCAGGCCACTGTTGCTGTCTTTAACTGAGCTGAAGTTTGTTTCCCCAGGGTGTAAGGGAGGGAGAGAGGGACGAGGTGCCTCCAGCTGAAGGCCAACACACTATCACGCCAACCCCAGCTTGCTCTTCCGGAGCTGGAGTGCTCTTGTGTCTCAGTGTTTACATTGGCTTTAGAAAGTGCAAAGCCAAGAAATGCTTGGCTGCTTTATCCCTGTTTCAGCATTCAGATTGCTAAGAGATAATCTCAAACGGCCACTTGCTGTGTGTTCTGCAGACATTTTAGCACAAAATCGGCATCTCCAGAATCCCCCTCTCGCAGTACCCTGAGGTCTTGGGTATTTGATTTAATTTCTGCTGTGGCAGCAGCAGGGAAGATTAGCACAGTTGTAATTTTGGAATTAAAACGTCTTTCCCTGTATTTTGATGCCATTACCTGTAAAAATTTCTATAGCTGAAATTCAAAGTAGCCTTTAATCTGCTGCTTAGTTTTCTCCACAAAGGATATACTTTACAGGATAATGTCTCTTTAAATCTACCCTGAAGATATTCCTTCTGGCCCAGAAGATGCCAAAATGACTTGATGATTTATTTATGTGGAGCTTGGCAGACCATAGTCCAGATTGTGGCTGTGGCTGAATTTTATGAGTATCCCCCCTAGTGAGTGTATTTAAAAATTAAAAAAAAAAAAAAAGAGAGGTCTTCATAGATCTTGGCATAAGAATCAGGCAAATATTATCAGGAAGAAGAATGGCTAGGAAGTGAGTTTTAGGACAGAATATAAATATTAATTTAGAAATATTTTTTTGTGTTTAGAGAATTAGAATTTTCATCTTCAAAAAATTAGAAATGTGAAGTAGGCATTTCTCATCTCAGCAGAAGCAAATGTTTGGTCTGTAATTTTTTTTTAGCCATGTACTACTTGGCATTTTGTTCTGGGAACTGGGGGTTTTTTTGCACAGAAAGATGGATGTCTCATTGTCATTCCAGACCATACAAGCAGCATGTTGGTGCAATGATGTAAGAAAGCAATTTTCTGCCCTATTTTATTGATTTATAGTATTTTAGTAAAGTGATAAAAACTTAATGCTAGGGATAAAAAGGAGTCTCATCTGATGTAGAGGCAGTAGAAGAGAATAGAGAATGAGGAAGATCCTGCATTAATACATATTTGTTATGTTTTCTCAGGCCTCCCCTGTACTAGATCATTAACTAAGTTATAAAAACCATGTCTAAACTTTTTGACTAAGATATTTTCTAGATATTGATCCCTTCCTTCAAGGCACAGGTTGGTGCAGGATTCTGGCTCCTTGAAGCATATACATGCACAAGCACAGGAAAATCCTAAAGGCCACAGCAGCCAGGACAACTGTCAGTAGTCCTGACTCTTTTGGATGAGGACTCTGAGTGCTGGGGAAACAGATTCCGGAGCACTTTTGCATAGAGGGAATCAGCAATAAGCGAGAATGTGGCTCCATAGCATTTTCACTGCAGTTCCTTGGGCAGCTTGTTCAAGGGGTGTTACAAAACTCTGGGCTAACAGAGTTCACATTTTTGCTTGCTGCAGGGGAACTCCTGAAGCAGACAAGCCCTGAGGCAGAAACTCCTACATCCTTAGGTAAACCTTCTCTTGGGATACTCCCTCTCATCCTGGTGGCTCAGCATAGGGGCTCTTCTTACACCCATGACCACAGCTTTGATCCTGTCTCCTTTCCCAGTGACAGGAAATAAGGTTCCTCAAGTCTGGATCCATAAAAACTGAGCTTGTACCAATTTATAGGCAGCCCAAATTGCGTTGGAAATCAATTTAGCTGAAAACTATATTACACACTGTTCTAGGATCTTGTATACAAGCGAATATATGTGGGATGTCAATAAATGAAAGCTGGAGCATGCCAGGAAGCAGCATTTTCATTCACAGTGGCATCCCCCACTTTTCTCCAAACAATACAGGGAATATTCCTGAAGCCCCCTAAATCATAATTCAAAGGAAATGCAGGACATTCTTTATGCTGTTCATAAATCAAGGTCAAGAGAAAAATATTAACAGTGGCTACACCCACTTATTTTCAGTTTGAGTTTTGGGTTTTGAGTTTGTTTGGGCATATTTTCAGTTATGCTGGAGAATTCCTCACATTGCCAATGTAACGGGAGAAGGGAATTTTACAGCCAAGCACCAAACTAACCTTCTGAAGTCAGATCTACCCTAATTCACTAAATGAAATATTTATTTGCCCTTGCAAAGAGCCAGGGTAAGCAGTATACACCCTGAGTATCTTCAGGATTAAGATTCCCATGTGAAAGAAAGGGAATACCAGGATGACAGCCCAGTGTAGCCCCATCGCACAGTATTAAAGTTCCTACAAGGAAAATGCTTGATACATCTTAGTCCCGGTCGGAACCCCTCAGCTGATCCACCAAAAGCACTGATTCACTTCTGACCAGTTATTTCTAAAGGCTATCCTTGGAGTGGTGGGAGTACATATTTATTGCTAAAAAATTTCAGAAGATTGAAAATGATGTCAAAATTTTTGGTCAAAAAAGCACTGTGTGGAATACACACAGCTGCTATTGCTGCTAGGGATGCATATTTAAAAGCCAGAAGAAAACAGTAATTGGCATATTTGATTTCACAGAATAAACTGCCTGAGGTTTTACCTTTGGAGAAATGCAGTGTGTAAATCCAGACATTGATACCAGGGTGAGAAACAATGGAAACAAAATGAGTGTTATTATAACTTTAGCCTCAACATTTTATATCATAATTTCACTCGGTTGTGTATTGAAACCAGTCCTGCTACTTGACTCAATTTTGTGTCTTTTAATGACCTGTCAAAAACTCAGTCAGGGTTTATTGTATTTATATTTTTAATTAGTTTAGTAAGGAGATGGACTGCTTATGTTTGATTTTTTTAAATTAACTGTGAAATTTTCTGCACAAGGATGATACTGTGCACATTGGTATGTGTGTTTCTTTATGTTGTGTGATATATTGGAGACAGGAGTGTCACTGGAAAGGCATGCCTAAATAGTGCTTCACAGATTGCTGGAGCACTGATGGGAGCTGGTTATGTATCATGTAATTTACTCTTTGTATTCGAGCATGCAACTCAGGCTGGTACTAAAGAAAATCATGTCAGGACATGTCATGTTATGTCCCTAGCAGTTTTTTGTTATACTGTGGATGTGTAGACTTTATTGCTTATGAAAAAAGTCACATCTTGCCATCTCTGGTGATTTGCATTCTCTGGCCACAGAACAAATACTTCATTGACCATGGCTTATGGTTGATTTTTCATTGCTATGAGATACCTTAGCCACAGCCTTCTTCAAATCCCGCTCAAGATTTTTCACTGTTTCACCAAACTTGTGTCTGTCTTGTTCAAAATTCACAACATATAAGAGTGGTAGGAAATTCAGGATGCCTAATTCATTTCAGAAGTCCCTACACAGCAACAGGGTGTGAGTGAAGTCTATTCAATGTATTATTTCCTCCTCGATTTCGATGAGGCAGGCTTGGACCCACATACCCCTGCTGAGACACCATCCATGTTCTAAAGGGCAATTGTTGCAAGAAGGGAGTAAGAGAAAAATTATCAAGCAACTTTAATTTGCACAAGTGACCTGGAATAATTACACAGCTACCAAACAATAGCATGGGAAGATTAACACAATTTACTCTGTAATCACCGTTGCTCCCAGTGAAGTTACTATGTAATAGCATGCATTATTTCACAGTAACTATACAAGGACTCAAGTTAACAGAGTATGCTGCACAAACAGAACAAATCATTGGAAGTTAAAAAGGTCTAAGTGTTCCAAGGAGTGACATGAGTTTTATTAGATCAGTGATTTTCAGGTTTTTATTAATAGCCTCAGAGGTTTGCAGAAGAGCTACAATGCTGCTAGAGGAGCTAAGGAAGGAGCTTTCAAGTCCATCCAAGGAGCACTGAAGCACAGAGGCATTGGGTCTCATGGGTACATTTATAACCCTTTAACAGTCCATGAGGCATGAGGCAATCCAGAAAGCAGAACGTTCTTGTGTTCCCTCAGAGCAGACGCCCAAATTTTGTTTGGACTGGAGGAAGATTTTTAAGCCCTTGTCTTGTGCAGCTAGCACAACCAGCTTCATGTCTACAAAATAACAGACCCTGTACTCTGCTTATAAATGCGCTGGCTTGTGTTCCAGACACCAAGGACATGAAAACAACGTGACAAAGAAAATGAGAGAGATTACTCAGCCATTCAAGCACAGACCATGGACTACTTGCAGTCCTGCACACTGAGGTGCATTTTCAAACACTCATGAACAAAGAAACCATTAAAAATATGAGCAAATAAGGAGAAAGAAATAGGAGACATAAGAAATAGGAGATATTGTGTTTCCATCCATATAGTTCCTTATGAATAGATAATTTTTATTTGTGCTTTACTCGATCAAATGTTTATAAGACTGTCTGGTTTCAAAGATGCCTTCTAAAAATATATATTACTCTAAAAGATATTGCTCTATAGTTAATGTAACAAAGAACAATATTTTGATTAATGCCTCCCCATTAGTGTACGGACAAACTAGATTGTATTATGGGATTGTGGGCTGACTTGGTAACACAAAATAAAAAAAAATTCTCAAAACTGGAGTAACAACAATTATGGTTCATGGGGACATCACTGGAGACAGGTGAGAGACAACATGACACACTGGAGTTCTCAAATGATTACTAACACCTAATTGTTCATATAGAGTTAAATTTTAAAATTAAACTATTACCATACTCCTATTTGTGTTGAATTTCAGCACTAAAGTAGTGGCACGTCTGCTTGTTAAAACATACAGAGCAACAACCCACACTGAGAAACTGAACTTTGAGTTTCAGATAGTGATCATTCAGGACCATCTGCTCACAGTCTGTGGGGCAGGTAGTTACTGAAGTAATTTGACAAAATTTCAGTTAGCAATTAAATTTGTGAAAATCTCAAGACAATTAGCAACAACCTGCAAAATATGGCAGTTTCACAAAACAAATAAACAGATAATATTTTGGGGGCTGTTTGACTTCAGTAGGAATGGACCCAACATAATGACCCAGGGGGTCCCTGCGTATCAAATGTCCCGATCATCCTGAATTAGGAGCTCTGTTTCGTATGCAGCAGCACACAAAGCTGTATTTTAAAATGCTTCTCTTAATCTTCTGCAAGGGAAGCGTCTGCCAGAGCATCTAAAACAAATGGTTCTAAATCTTGCCTGATTAGACTCAACCGCACTTACAACCTACCTCCCCCCTACGTTCGTCTATTACTGTTTAAATCTGTCTACATTATTCTCATTGCTGGAAAGATGCAGTAATGCTTCATGATGCTCTTTCTACTCTAATGCTGCATAGCAGTTGCTTTCTTTAGGCCCCAGCTCTTACCTACATCTGTGCTTACTGAAGTGAGACTTTAATTTGCTACACCACGCCAAGGTATTAATAGACAATTATTTATTGCAAATCTGAACCATTTATACTGTTTACCGGCTGACACAATGTAAAATTTTGATCCAAATGTTAATGTGTCCATGACATTGCATAATTCTATTCCACGGCAAGGTTTATTTCTTTCCTCAATGAATCGAACTTGCAATATGAGGAAATAGAGTTTTTAATGGATGAATGATTTACAGCCTCAAACTTATAAGACTGCTTACTTATACAAATAAGTGAAAATGTTTAATTAAAATAGCACAGCAAACTAGAAAAATTTAGGATTTTACTGGAGGCAAAACTGAGGGAGGAAAAAATGGAAATAAGTTGCAAAGTACTGAAAGAATAAATGAATAAATGTTACAATAGTCATTTGAAGGCAATTAGTTTTAAGCAGGCATCTTTGTGACCAGACTGTCTTATAAACATTCAGTTGAGTAGAGCACAGATAAAAATTACCTATTCATAAAGAACCATATGGATAGAAAAGCACTTTAAAGTCTCCAAATGTCTGATGAAATTACCTTTACAAATATTTTTTGCAGTTGGGTAAAAACCTCAAAATGGGAAAAAAGAGCTTTATAGATAGGCAAATTTCATCATATGAAAGATGTAATTTCAAGTGTTTATCTGCTCGAGTTTAGATATCATGCTTTTAATGCTATCTAGACATGGAATCTTCTTTAACTGATGCCTGTAAGAATCTTCAAAATACAGATGTTTGAATTAAAGTAATATTTTTCTAGTGAACTTTGATATTAAGTTAATCTTTCCCCCTTGTTATGATAAAGGGCTATAAGGAAGTTCTAATTAAATCTCTACTATATTCGAGTAATAATACCCAGAACCTGTGGTCAACTCAGCTTATGAAAAGACATTCAAAATCTTTGTAATATATCATCTTCTATGGACAGGGTTACACTGGAAGGAGCTCTACCAGACAGAATGAGCTTCATTCAGTACCAGAACACCTGGAAGGTGCCCTATTAAAGATTTCACCTGGGGTACAGCAGAATAGCTCCATTCCCCTATTGACTTTTTTTTTATTTTTTTTTCCTTTTTTTTTCTTTTTTTTTTTTGGGGCTGGTTGATTTTGTTTTTTCAGATTTTTCAAGCCCATAAAGGGTCCCAGATACCATTCCAGGATATCAGAAAGATGAATAATGACACTAGATGAGTACTGGGTTTATTATATTGGCACAGACTTGTGGCTGACAAGCTGTGACTCCATGGAAGTGAAAGTGATGGTAACAGGTAAGAGGTAGAGTGATGCATTTCTGTACATTACAGCAGAATAAAACTAGCCAGTGTGACTTTGTCCACTGCATAAGGGAAAATGGATACTCTGTACAGTTCTGAGATCCATCAAATAAGTAGAAATAGCATCACACCTGTACATCACAAGCAAGCGTTAAAACATTTTTTTCAGGAATACTGATAGTCATTTTTTTGCACTTATAGTGAAAAAACCAGGCTGAAGTGGAAAAAACATCTAAATTACTTCCTTTTCCATTACTAATTTAAGAAGAAAGAATATATAGTTGTGATTGCATGTCTGAATGGCCACATCAACATAAGCATTGCATGTGGTGCCTTTAAAAAGCTGAGTACCCAGGCCAGGCAAGTCTGAGTAGCAGCGAGGCTGCTCACGCACCAGTTGCTTCTTTGAAGTTCTTTAGAAAACAAATATAAGAGCAATTATTTTGAGGCTTATTAAAGTATTTTGTAAAATACGACGCAGGAACTAACATGCACGCAGTGACTGCAGTGGCAGAGATAATGCCACTGTGAGGCTGAAAGTAATGAAGAATAAGGATTTTGTTTACCATCCCTCCCTCCAAATACAACAATCGGAGCTGTCCCAAACAATCCCTGTTCCTGCTGTGACTTAGACAACTTTTTCTTTTTGTTTAACATGCATTCACATTGAGACGTCTTTTTGAGCTACCAGGATACACGCTGTTGATGCATATTAATGACAGGATGTAATTTTTACTATTATTGTTCCGTAATATAGAATATGTCTAACTACATTTTGTTTATTATTCATAATACACAATGAGAGAAGACATCAGAATGGCTCTTTTGGAGGCCTCACATGCTAGGCTGCAAACGTGTATTAACAATAGTACACATTTATGTGTTATGGTTTCATAAAATGCATTTGCATAATATGAAATCATAATCCCAAATGTACAATAAAACCCTATGAAAAAGAGTTACTTCTCATATACTACACAATGGCTGATTTTAATTTTCACTGTCTCAGATGTGGAACTAGTTATTAGGGATTTTTTATAATGGGAAAAATGCCTAGCCCATCCTACAGAATTAAGTCTTGTAAAATGAACCAATCAAACAAGAACCTTCTGTAAAATGGAAAAGATGGTTTGGTAGTAATTTGAATTCACACTTCATTTAATATACTTCCAGGCTGAGATGTTACTTTCAATATCATACCGGAGACTGAAATAAACAGGCAATGCTGGCAGGTCTGGCTGCACAGCACTCCAGGGGCCTATGAATGCAAAAATGTGCAGTGGGAGCAGAGCAGAAATTAGCTCAGAGCAGAAGTCACTGGCACCAGGAAACAGCTCAGAGGGAACCTTTGCAGGAATGTGATGCTTTCAAATTCCACTGTCCAATGAATCCCAGGACAGTTTTCTCCTAGTTTGATGGCAGAGATGGGTAAGTCTGCTTCAATGTTCCTTCCACTTAACTGCAGCCACTTGTAGGAAAAGATTGACTACCTGGACATAATTCCCAGTGTCATAACTACAGCTGTATGTATGCCACAGCTACGGTTTCCATGAGGGGAAACAACAATTTCTACTTCTCTTCTTTAGAAAGAATCATGGTATTTTTCACCTTGAGTGGCTACTGTGCTATTTATTTAGACAATTTGACTTTGAGCTGCTTTTTGCTACATATACATTATCAAATGATTAATGGCTAATTAGCATTTTACTAATGGAAAATAAATGTAGATATGAGCATGTGCCATTATGTTTCCCCTTTTAGTTCAAATTATCACATTTGCATTTTTATCAATAAAAATAGATGAGTTTTCTTGTTACTAAGCCAAATGAACGGTCTTAATTATATTTAAGGCTCCAGCTCTTCAACAGATACTGTCTGGTACCCTGCTGCACCCACACCTGTCTATCACACCTTGCCAAGTTCCCTTCCCTTCCTTAAAGCATCATTTCTTGGTATATAGAAAATCTCAGTCATCTACCAGAATTTCTGAGCTCTGACTCCGCTGAAGTCTATGGTGTCTCGTTCAGACACTCGGCTCTTCACAGATGAATGTATTTGGAATTATTGAGATGAACTCTTTGATGGGGTGAAGGGGAGACATGAGTTTTCATACTAAGATTGTCGTTAACATTTTTACAGACCAAATGGCTTGAAAGCTAGAGGAGATGGAGGCCTCCAGGAAAAGGAGACTCAGAGACGACCTTATCACTCTCAACAAATTCCTGAAAGGTGGATGTAGTCAGGTGGGGTTGGTCTCTTTCTCCAGGCAGCAGCTGACAGAATGAGAGGACACAGTCTCAAACTGCACCAAAGGAAATATAGGTTGGATATTAGGAAAAAGGTTTTTTACAGAAAGAGTGATAAAGTACTGGAATTGTCTGCCCAGGGAAGTGGTGGAGACACCATCCTTGGATGTGTTTAAAGAAAAGATTGGATGTGGCACTTGGTGCCATGGTTTAATTGAGGTGTTAGGGCATGGGTTGGACTCTACGATCTTGAAGGTTTCTTCTAACCTAGAAATGCTGTGATTCTGTAAATATGAAGGATTTTTGAATTTTGTTTTTGTAACTTTTACTGATTTACACCACCAGAAAGAATCACAGCTTGTCTAGTCATCATCCAGTACTCTCGATTTAAGCTGAGATTGAAAACAGAAAAATAAATGCTTCCTACAACAATGTATGATAAGGAGAGTTATTATTTCCATTCACCTGTCCTTTATATCAACACAGACAGCTAATCCAGTTGACTCTACCTACATTTGTCATTGCCAGTGAACTAAAACCATAGAGAATTCACACTAAGGAACATAACTCCCCCTTTTTAAAGCTTCATTATGTTATAATTTATTTATCTGGAAAGTGGAATTTTCAGACATGACTATTAATGCCATACTGTGGCTACTAGTAATCAATGACTTGAGAAAGTCAAGAGACCAGAGAGAATGCATTTAACAGTGATTTTTTTTTATTATGGTATGTTTGCACTGCTCATCAGAGATGAGCCAAGCAATTTTGTGAAGCAGTCCACTGTCATCTCCTGGTCATATGCAGCAGATTATAGAAAGAGAGCAATTTCCAGCACTGGAAATGGCAGCTGAGCAACTCAAATATTTATCTAAAATGAATACTTTCAAATCTCCCCACTCCTCAATTTCTTTCATCTGTTACCTTGTTTGAGGATGGATCAAAACTGACACTGCCGAGCTCTTGGGAGCATTCAGTCACACGACTGTTTCATCCAGGTTTTCACAGCTGAAAAGAGTGACACATGAACTGAGTGGTACCAGTGAAATGGCATCAGCCAGAGTGTGCACAAAGCCTGGAACCATATCGGAACATTTCTGCTTTTCACAAGATGGGAAACTTCACCATTGCCCAGGATGAGAAAGGACAGATGCCACCGCTTGCTGTGATTACGAGAGAATCTGCACTGCCTGAGCTCCATCTAGAAGCATTCCCTAACACAACTATTGCTCCCAAGTGACACTTACACATATTTCTTCAAAGGGTAATATCCTATCCAGCTACTGCTCCAAAGAGGAGACAGAGCTTTAAAGATGAAGAGAGGAGGGAAGGCATTATGCTGCATCCAAATAACCTTACTCTGGTCTTGAAGTTGCCTAGGGAGAAAACACTAGGGGAAGGGGATGCAACGAAAATGTGATTTAAATAGTTTTTAAAAAGCCTATGGGAGAAAAGCAGTTAATTTTTTTCATTCATGCTGACATTGACATCAAGAATGGAATCTCTTTCACACATCTAAGAAACATGGGAACTTGTGTATTTTGTTGTAGGGCATCTAACTTGGTGCTGAATGTGTTTCCCATCATGTTTCCATCGCCATTAAGTTATGGCGGGATTTTTTCCTCTCCAGCGTTGCTAGAATTGCAGCAGAAAGGCTAATTCTGGTCTGCCCATTGACATGCAGCCATTCTGAAATCAGCAGAGTTTACAGGAAAGTAGGATTAGGCTCTACAGAAGACAACAGCATTGCACTTTCAAACCTGACATACTTCAAACCTATTGCCAGCAAAATTTTAAGTTTGAAAAACCAGGCTCATTTTTGCACACGAAAGCCATGGGACTAATTTTTGTCACTTAGACTTCCAACTCCCTCTTTTGTAGGCCCAAGCAGGTAGTTAGATGTCTAAGTAGCAATAACCAAGAGCACAAGCTGCTGGCACGAAAAGGATTTAAAAAACTCAGGCCATCAAGATATGTGACAAAGGCTCAGAAGGAGGGAGATGATTAAAAATGGCAGACAATGAAGAAGAAACTAGAAATGGAAGAAGTTTTCTATAACTTCAATTTCAAGTTCAATTTTTTCAATGGCAGTAATTTACAAGAATAAACAAGGGGAAATGTGACATGAAAAAGTAAATTTTTGCCTAAAATAGCAAATGAACTTTGTAACAAAGTACAGTTGAGAGGTATATTGCTACCTTTAAATATTAAGCTATTCCTGTAAGGTGCTTTTTTAAGGCATGACATAATTTTTTTTTCTCATTTTAATAGAACTAATAAAAGTAAGATACTAGAGAGACATCATTACATCATTACTAAGATCTCCTACGCCTAACCAAAGAGAACCTTGCCAGAACTGCTGCTGTACCTGATATCAGCAAGTTACCATTTATTTAGTTATTTTTAACCACGTGGGGTAAAAAGCAGTGACCTGCTTTTCAGGTGAGACTGATATACATGTGAACTCTGCATGTGTATAGTGTTTCTGGCAAAAATAAATAGCTGGCAGTAACTGAACTCTCTCTTCATTGAAAGAATGCTATAGGGCTGCATATAGCCCCTGCAATAGTGCAATAAAATAAGATGAACTTAACACTACCAGATGGTACCCTGTACAGTGCCTGAAATAAAATGGAGAATTAGGGCGCCCTAAGGTGTGCACAGGAAAGGCATTTACATGAAATAAATGGGCCTCAGACCTAGATGATGCTCAAGTATGCTACACAAGAGACAGATAGTACATCTGGTGAACAGATTTTATCACACACTGGAAAGCTATAAAGCATGCCGCTGAATTTCAGATCTGGGCTTCACAATGACATTTTACCTGTGTTGGTATTCAGTGCTGTTTATTTTTAAAGGTGCTGTAATCTCAATGATGTGTTTTAAAAGCCTTCTTAACATTGTTTTCTGATGTGCCCCATTTTTTTGGACAGATTGATGTAACATGATGCTTTTTCATGGATAAAATACAAACTACTTTGGCTGTAGAGGATCAGGTTTTTATTTAATATATCACATTTCTGATGTGATTTTAGTAATATGGTTATACTTGTCAGCACTCACTGCTTGGGAGAAAGCCAGTATGTTTTTAAAGTTAACTCCCACTTCTCTGTTTCATTGCAAGGTCTCACTCTCTATAAACCAACACAAATTCCTTGAGGTTTAAAGCAGATATATCAGATTAAGGGAGGAAATCTACTAGAGTGAATCAAATCAAAGCAATATTTTACTCTTTTCTCTAGATGAAATTTCTCTTGGTTTTGTAAAATTCCTGCTCCATTTGATATTATGATCCTTTTAAGTTTACATTTATCATAACAGGATTCAAACCATTCAAGGTGCTGATGAGAGCAACAGTCGGTCTGTGGTGCTGTGATTTTTTTAATGGGGAAGTAATTTAGAGCTTTCTTCAGACTTCACTGTTTTTGCTCTCTCTCTCTGTAATTACTCTCCTTTCACCTCTCTCATATAAAGCTATCCAGGGGAGCTAAAAATGCTACTGAACTTACATAGAGGAAAAAATTTGCGAGACTGTAAGGTGAATATTCCTGACAGAAAGATCTATGGGCTGTGAAATAGTGTCTCTACAGAAATTGTGGAAGCTCCATTCCCTTGAGACATTTAAAATTAGAAGAAACAAAGCGCTATTACACACTAAGGATATAATCCTGTTCTAGCCCCCTGTGAACAGAATAAATATTTCTAATGTTTGAAACCCTGTATAGCATTAGTGTTCATAATGCAAACCTACAATTTAATAATGTTAAAAGTTTGACTTGAGGCTTGCTTATGCAAGAAAATGTACTCATATTACTAGACTGGTACAATTATATCACTGCAGATCTATCAGTATGATCAGTATATCAGCCGTCTCTCTAATAAGTGCCTTATTTGAGTTACTGTACACCAATTCTAAAAGCCACAGAAGTACAATAAGATGAGTAAATTTTCTACCCTAAACTCACCTTCCCAGCTGCTGGGAAGGTGGGAATCTTTTAATTATTAAGTTCTAGTTGAAGAAGAAATGCACAAATAAAGGCACGATGCACCAAACTCACACTAGAGTTTATTGTATGTGCCACAGAAGATGGATATTGATGGCAAAAGGAAAGTATCACTTAAAATTCAGAACAGCAGCCTCACTTGCAAAATGCAAACAAAACTACCCTGTGTTCAAAGCATGGACAAACTCACTTCTATTTTTTGTTTATGTCTAAACAGTCTTAAAACAGGGCTGCTTCTAAACTGCTCTTCAACACCTTTGAATTTTTTGCTATTATTATTGTAAGTTACTATCAAAAGACAGAAAATGATGGGAAAAGTTTGTGTGATTTTTTCTGAAGTAAATGAGTTACTTTACCAGAGTCCTTACTCTGAGAGCACATCTACTGCATAAAACCATGCAAAACTTCTGGTCCATATTTTCAAGCTATACACAATAGCATTTTGAGAAGACCACCTGGGAGTTTTATTAGTTCTAGGAGCTTACCACCGCCACTATTGAGACGAAGCAGGGTCTTGGAATATTTTCACAATTCAATTAAAATTATGGCGCCAACTTTGAGTTTTGGGTATCAGCAGCAGCAAATTTTCAAGACTAACAAAGGGTTATAAAATATATACAATAACAAGTCATAAGTTAGAGGGGTGCAGTTGGGCAATACTCTGTGTACAATTAGCACTGCCAAATAGTGCCTTTCAACCATCAGTTATGCAAGAGCTCTGCTTCTCCTGCAAGCTCTGTATTTCACCAAGTGATGGTCCTAATCGATCTGGAATAGGTGGCAGAATAGGAACTGTTCTTTAACTAAGCAAGAAAGGAAGAGAAAAAGAAAATAAATGTGGGGAAGGGAAAAATAAAAAGAAAAGAAGAGAAAGACCCTTAGATTGCACAGCTACTCACCCTGGTCAGCTGCACAGCTTTGCAAATCCCTCCTCCCAAACAGACACAGCCCTGGCCCAGAGAGGAGCTTTATATGCCAGAATTTCTGTTGTGTAGCTTCTGTCTACAAAACTCATTTCCTAAGTGGCAGTGACCTCTACTCAGCATTGGTACAGCTACAGAAATCATGAAAGAACAGGAGTAAGACCTCCCAGAAAGAGAGCATGGGTGAAGATGGCCCCTCCATAATGAGCTGCCTCTAATATTGGGTATGTGCTGACTTGATTAAGGACTCCAACTAAAGAAGAGGGCCAAATCCTCCTGTAGTGTAAATTATGGGAGCTTCAATACACACAGTGGAACTCGGCCAACTTACAGCTATTAAGAATCTCATCCTCAGGGCTTTTCCCATAGCAGGAGTCCCACTGAAGGTTAAGAATGGGATGCAGGTTAGTATAGGATCCTGTTGCCATTGCAGGCATCCAAGTTCAAAGTTTCGACCCTCAGTTGCCCACACTCCCCCCACAGCATCCCAGCCATCAATCTCAGGGTGCCTAAGCTTTCAGGCTTACCTGTGCCCAAAGTTAGGCACTACATGTTCACATTGATCGCTCTCAGCACATTAAAACCATTCCTATGTCAAAGCCCCCAGTGCCTCCAGCACCAGGACTACCCCAGGCTCCTGCAGCTTCATCAAGCATCCAGGGAGCATCATGGTGCATGCAGCTGAGACTGTTCAAGCAGGAGAAGCAGGTGATGGTAATAGCTCTGTTATACCCACCTGAGGCTGGCACTAAATGCCTTTGTGTTGTCCATTTTAATTTTTTTCATCTGTTCAGGTAATGCAAACTGCTCAGCGTTTGAGGGCTGAGCTGCACTGCCAAGACAAGTGTGAGCCTGTTAAGCCTTTTCTGCTTCTTTAACAGTGAACAGCAGTCAGCTGTGCATGCAGTGCCAAATTGAGCCTGGCATGAAGACTCTGTGGGTCACTTTACATTTTGTGCAGGCCTGTGAGATTCAACTGATTAGTAGCAGTTGATGACAGTGAACACAAAGGGAAATAATGATAAGTGCAGTTAATTCCTGTAGAAATTAATGCAACTATTCAAAGAATTTTTTCAGTCATTTTTCATTCACACCTTCTTGCCTGGTACAGCTCTGTTATGAATGTAATTTTTAAATTTATGATTCATTTTTGTATGATTTAAATGTGGTGTAGTTCACTCAGTGAAAACGTTGTTCTGAAAATATTCTTTGCCAAAAGCCTAAGCTCTAAAATGAGTTTGTTGCTAAATAAACATCCCAAGTTGGCATAAGCAGAATATTAGCAAACTTGCAAATATTTTTTTTTGCAGGAGGTATTAATCATAATAGAATAATGTAAATAAATGAAATATCAATACAAATAATTTCTATGCATTCACAGGAGCACTAATTAGTGTTACAAAGAATGGGCTAACTTTCAGTAAGGTTCCTGAAAATTAGAATCACTTCACTGTGGTACTGATGATTAAAATGTATCCTTTAGAGAACTTCACATCTGTAAGTTTTGAAACCACAACATGCAAGATAACAGAAATACCTAGAAGGAAATTAGAGGTAAATGGGCATTGGATTGCCCTACTCTCTGAATAGATGAGGGAACTGAACATACTCTTCTTCATTTGGACTCCCAGAGCATTAAAGGAGAGCACTTCTTTGAAAATATGTTTACGTATTTCTTACAAATCATGATTAACCTATAGAAATGCAATGTGACAATATGGCAAAAGAAAATAAATGTGTATTGGTTGCTTTCTGCATGATTAATGCTTCTTTCCATCAGACACATACATTTCATTTTATTAAAGATCACATTTCTGATTGCAAGAACTTGATCATAAATAAAGCATGCAAGTGGAAGTTGGAAATCTTTTAATATTAATGACAAGAAAAATGGATTTATTGAATAGTCACCTGCAGTTCATACATACATAAGCACATAAAATGATAACCCAGCAGAGGTACCATATCCAACTTGGGAGAAGAGATTCTGGGTTTTTTTTAATAGCTTAATAATAATAGCACTACATATAGAGAAAATTATTTCTGTCTTCTGTGTCTAAGAAGAACAGAAAACAGCCATTTATCAGCTACTTTCTACCTTGTCACTTCATTTAGGAATTATAAAGTTTATCTTTACTTCTTCAAAACTCAATCCAGGACTGGTGGACCTCAATGTAATAATTTTGAATTCTTGGTTTTTTTCCAATTTGGAAATTGATAAAAAAAGAAAAAAAAGAAAAGGGGAAAAAAAAAAAGTGTTGCTAATGAAAGGAAAAAGACTAAGAGCTATTCAAATGGGATTTTTTTTTCTGTCCGAAGAGCTGACAGATGAGAAATTTAGTGTATTATTGAAAACATTATAGCTCTGAAAAAAAATTATCATGTCAATGAACAAAAAATGATTGAAACAGGGCTAATGGCCTTCACATCAGATAGTACAGTGTTGATGACGCTGCACAGGTATTGTAAACATGAATACAGCATCCAGCAAAACTGATAAGAAAATTTCTAGAGCAGTATGGCTGGTTAGGATGTAAAACAACTAGAAATTTGCTCCCTCAGCCAACAGGTTGCAGAAATAATATGGTTGCACTGTGGAAAGCAGAGTCAGAAAAGTTCTGGGAATCCACCAGTAGTTCTCCTATCACCCATACCAGGCTGCCTGCCTGCTTAGCCCACATGGAAAGGAATATCTGAGGACAAATAATTTGCAGCTTTGTCCCCTACATGTCACACCCAGGGCTGATTCACACGTCCTGAAGCCACTGTTACCTCACTGGCATTTACTCCAGCAAAGCTGCTTCCTGTGCCCCAGCTCTGCTGGGCAGCCACCCTTCCTTTCAGTCACCACCAGTGCAGCAGCTCCCGGGGGTATCTCTTGCTTGGGCAGTGTCTAAGAGAACTGGGTTGTTGCAGGTAACTCCATCACTCCTGGCACACTGAAGAAGTACAGAGAGGGCAGAACTGGGAGATGCAGGGGGGGTGAGTAGCAGGTAGAAAAACCTTGAGCAAGCTTTGGGCTCACGGTGAGCCCCCAAATGTTTTACAAAGAGCAGCTGTGGAAGATTTGCTGCTTGCATGTCTCCAGCAGGCAGGGCAGCTGGCCCAGCTGTCCCAGTATGGGAGGTATCCTCCAAAGCATGCTTGGTGTATCCAGGGATGCTGAAAGCCAAACTAAAAAGAGGTGTTTTCCACATAAACATTCTTACAGGATCTAGCCATGACTATGAATTGTCAAATAAATTATTTTTAAAATAAACAATAGCACTCAATAAAAGTATAATTTGGATTTCTGTTCTCTACTCCTGTTCACACTAACTCCATAGAAATTTAAAGACAAATCTGCTGGCTTTAAAAAGGTGCCCTCTGGACAAGGTTTCAGTGTTACAGCAGTCACACAGGTACTACTGCAGAAAGCAGACAATAATTTGCATGCTCAAACAAAAAAAATTAAATGGGAGATGATACACGCCTCAAAACAATAGGAAACCACCTGAATAGCTTCTTGAAAACCTATTAGACTAATCTCTTACTTCCAAGGCTTAGAAAGAAATTAATATAACTTTAATAAATGACACACACCTAAAATTTTAAAAGGTCAATCATGTAACACCCATATGAGGTAGTCATATGAACTCACAGAAAATAATTATAATCTAAATATTCTCAATTCCAATAAGGGAGATCAAGAGTGATATCTCTGTTCTTCTGAGTGGGTACTTGCTTATGCAGACTACATGTGGCAAGGGGGTTAGGCCACTTTACATCCCTGTTTAGAAGCACAATCTCAAAAAATTATACAGATAGAATTAAAGTTGACAGAACTTGTCACAGTTCCATCCAAAAGGAATATATTTTCCTAAGTTTAATTATCCAAATACATATCTTAAGTCAAATCCGTACCCAAGTCCTTGTTTCTAGCAGTCTCCTTCTCTGGCTGGTGTTGACAGGACTGGATCCAGCAGCATCCTGCACGTTAGCAGCCACCTCCACTCCCTGTTTCCACTCAGTTCCTGCGTCACGCACCTTAATCAGGAGGGAAAAGAAGATACTGGCACATGTGCCTGTTTGCATATGTGTGTTCTCACACATATATGCACGACCAAATAATATAAATGGAGAGAAATATTTAATCTCCTGTTTTATGTTGTGCCAAAAATTGGACAACAGGTGCACTGATGTGAGCTGATTGTATCTTACTGTACTTCTAGTGAATTAATCATTGCTCTCTCCTTTTTCTTGTATTTTTAAACTAAGTTTCTGGTGCCAAATATATTTTTTTTCTGCTTTAGATTGCTATACAGATATAGTCTTCAATGATTTTCAATAACAATTCTTGAATAAGGAACTCTCACTCTCTGCTCACTATCCTCATTCCTACTCCATCCTTTCCCTTGTGTTGACACAACTTTTTTTAGGGACACCCAGGAACTGGCTCAAGAAACTGGATTTCAATTCAAAATAGCACTGAGAAAGTAGATAAAAACTAGGAATATTTTAATCTGAACCTGCTCCCTACCTATTTTTCCTATCTTTCACAAGATTTGAATCAGAACAACTGCAGAGGCAGGTGTGTGTCAGGAAAAATCAGTTGAGGACAGAAACCCTCTAAACGTCATTGCTGAAATAGAAGAATACGAAACTGCACCGTTAAACTGTACCAGGTATTTATTTAGCCAGTTAAATAAGTGATACAGAGCTTGGGAGGCAAGGTTAAAGTCCTGTTTGCCATTAACTACAAAGAAATGCGAAGAGAGAGTTCAAGTCAACCTCCGAGTGTGCCAGTGTATGAAATGTATTCATTAAACAAAGCAACTGCAGGAACTGTAAGTACATTTCAAATAATTACTAATTTTAATGCTATTTTCTCGCAGAATTTTTAATGCTTATGGTGAATTTATTTGGTTTAAGGGCTGCAGCAGACTATTTTACTTCACAGCTTTATTAATTATATGTTCTTACTGTAGTGCAATAACGTGATTTTTTTGCAGGCTTTTTTTTCCCTCAAAAAAGAAGTATTATTGCATGATAGAATTACCCAACTGAAACTAACTGACTTTTGTGGGAGAAAATTTGCAATAAATCGTACTTCAAGATGGGAGCACCATCTATCCTTTAAAGAAGGATGGAAATAGTTGCATGGGAAACTTTTGGCAGAGAACAAAGGTTTTCCTAGAAAATCCTGGTCTGCTAACACCATCCTTTGCTGTTTTCTTAGTTTTCCCATAGTTTGCAAGATAATTGTCATTAAAAAAAATACAGATCAAATTCTTAGATTTCACAGTTAATTCACAATTTACTCAAAATTCTTGGCTCCATTAGAACAGGATATTTAGGATTTTTACACAGTACTATCCATCAATAATTACCGAGGTGCTTGGGTCTTATTTTTCAAAACCAAAATTTATATTTGGCTACATTTTGAAATGCCTAATATCCTCCTAGGATACCTCATGGTAGAGTTAAAATCCAGGGTAGTAAGAAAGAGGTGTCTTATGGGTTTGGTAAATATTTTAATTACTTCAGAATATAGAAAAAGTAATTTCCAGAAAACATGGAAAACATAATTTTACGGGTTCCTGTATCAAATTAATTTCATTGGAACATAAAATCACTAACATAAAATTCTTGTGAATTTTTTTAAATTAATGGCATTCAGACACAATCTGGTTGATATTCTCACAATGACAAAAACAGTAGCAAAAATTATCCCACATTTAGGAATCTCTAGGGTCATTTCTGTCAAAAGGAGGAATTTATATAATTCACAATATATCGTTCCTAACAGCCAGGCTTATGAGGAATTAATGCGCAATCAGCAGAATAAGGACAAATGCTCTCTTTGTGCACCTTTTCCTAATCTGTCCTTCCCCTCAGTTCCCTGCTTGGCTTCTGAGCTCTTCCTTAGTGTCTGCCTCCATCTTTTCTTATTTGCTGGTTGTCCTCTGCTAACACATCCCCTTGTGAAACAATTCCCTGGCATCTGGATTTACGACTGGTGTCTATGGCTGAGTTTTCACTGGGTGTGGCCATTTGGCCCCAATCTCAGCTTCTCTCTCTTTTTAAATGTCTGTCAATATCCATAGGTTGGTGTTGATGGTGTTAATGACTTCCAGCTTGACAACAGGATGGTGAAGGTTCATAAAATTTTCATTTTGACTCTAAGTTCCCATTCAGCTATTTCCAGCTCTCATAAAGGATAGCGCCCTGTCTTTATTCAGAGAAGTAACAAATCACAGTTCCACTCTCTGTTTATTAAATCCACAAGGTTCTGAGATAGGTATCCAAAGCAGCCTTAGAGTTTCATATTGTTGCATATTCATGTATCACAGCAGCTTCTAAGTACTTGGGTTTAGAAAGCAGCTTGTGTTCTCATCCAGGAGCAAATGGGCAGGAAGGAGACAATGCACGGAGTCTGATTTTTTGCCATTGTTGCTTAGAATTGGAAAACTTATGTTACAACATTTTTCAGTAACATGGCTAAGCCTAAAGACTTAATCTAATATTACATCCCAAGTTATATTATAAATATTATTTGATTTGTTAGTTTTGGAACCTGTATGACAGCATTGGTTTTCATTCCAGATTATATCTAAAATAAGAAAGAGAAAGAGGCAGACAGATTTCCTAACAAGCCATATCTGTTTATCACCAGTTGCCAAGAAACTGTACAGTAGCTTAGAGAAATGGAGTGGTTTCTTTTTATGGCTTACAAGTCCAGACCAACGGAGGACCTTAAGAAAGTGGGGATCCACATGTTTTGTAAAATTTATCTCTTGGAAATAAAGCTTTGGCTTAAATTTATTTAGTGCTAAATGTAACACAGAATGATTTTTCTAAGACTAAAATCCTTAAAGAGTCATTCATATAATGATGCGACCAGAAACTGTTTTCATATCTGTAACATCCCTTCTCCATTCATACAGCTCCCAATCTATTAGCTACAAGGTCTTATTTGCTTGTATCTCTTAAAGACTACAAGAGACAGACCAAGAGAGAGCCTTTCCTGTACTATGATCAGCCAAGTATCGTTAATTAACCACAAATTAGAAGTCATTAGTGATGCTCATGTATATAATATTCCTGAGAAATATCTACAATATGATTATTTCTATAGGAACTTTGCAAATATGAGCCCAAAGTAATATAAAGGATTATCAGCTTATTAGCACAGTGCAATTGTTGAGTCAACAAATCCTTCACCACAAAAACATGCAGGTGAAAAGATCTGAATATAGGTCAGCAGTTCTGGTATTTTCATTAATTGAACCATTTCTCTAACTCTGTAGAAATAGAGAGGAACCATAAAGAGACAAGAACTTTCCTTTCTGGCAGTGTAATCACATTTAAGTCCCAGTCAGTACCAAAGTTAATCAAAGGAACAGGCATCATTACAAATATTAACTGTAATTTTAAATACCCTGCAATAAAATCTGCAGTTAACTTTCATAATCTTTCAAAATATGCCTATGACACTGGAAAAAGTGATGTACATGCAGATGCAATAGCTGAACCTAAAGCTATTTAAATATCTGCATTTAAGGGCTTTCTGAAACTGTTCAGTAGTATTTTATGAATAAAATAACTAAAAATTATTTTCTCCATAATCAGTTGAACCTACTAGAATAACCATGACATTAAAAACCCATCTATTCTCCTATCAAATTTATTCAAGTGTTGTCAGAGATGACACAGAGGAAACAAAACAAGATAGATATCGATATCTAAGCAATGTCTCCAGGAGCAAGTAGGTTGCTTGAGGAGAGTTTACCAAAATGATTGAGCAATTGTCCCTTGTCCCTTTCACGTTCTGAGGGTATTCGTATCTGTCCTAACTGAAGGGCTCATTTATTCTGGCTATTAAGTCAGGCTCAGAGTTGCTCCTATGCACTCTCTGCCTACCTTTTAACTTCCCAACACAGCTCTCATTAACATCTATAAACATCTGTATTGCTTTTACATTGATAATTGTTTGCTCCCTTGAAAACACACTTATGATGAACCATAGCTTTATTGGCTCAAAATCTTGCCTCTCGATGCTTTAAGTTCTGCAGTTAAGAGTTACAGGATAAAGGTGAATATCTGCAAGTCCATATTCAATATCTGGAACTGTCTAACCAGCTAGAGATATCTTACTTTCTTTTTTTGTAGTTGTTGTTTTTTAAATAATGTTTCACTTACAATTTGTAAAAAAAGATAGCAACCTCTGCCCCAAGATTCATATTTGGAAATATTTTATTGTTTTTCCCGTAGCTGATTCACAACCATTCACTGAAGCAAAGGAGTCCTCTCTTAGTGAGGAATCCTTTCAGATGGGGTATGCTTCAGCCTCCTGCATAACAACAGATAGGTGAAATTTGAAAAATATCTCAGCAAAGGTAGCTTAAAACAATGCTTGTTCTGGGTGTCCAACACACACATCTGACAATCACAGATGCCATGCACATGCTGCTGATGCTCCTGGTCTGTTATCCCAGTTATCAAGATCCCAGTGAGATACAACACAAGTGATGGATCTCTGGACAGTTGATGAAACAAATGAAGCAAACATATCATCTGTTTCAGACTGTGGGCCCCAAATTTTCAGGCTTCTCACCAAAATTTTAATTCAGTCTACAATTCCCAAAGTATCTGCCATTAAAAAAAAAAAAAAGGTAAAAAAAAAGATAAAAAAAAAAGTTCTCTTAAGTGCCATACATGGGACACAATTAGACCAGAAGAATTTCCACTAGTAATAAGTATTTGGATACAGTTCTAATAGGTATAATAATGTGTGATGAAGTAATCTCTTAACTGAGGTTCAGATTAAACTCTTGACTTTCCTTATAAAATATATAA
The DNA here is from genome assembly GCA_008694505.1 of Cyanoderma ruficeps. Lineage (NCBI taxonomy): Eukaryota > Metazoa > Chordata > Aves > Passeriformes > Timaliidae > Cyanoderma > Cyanoderma ruficeps. Next base: position 20,258,865 of record VZDJ01000594.1, read on the forward strand.
TTGCAAACAAATCGGGATGCCTCCTGATCTCCCTTTCTGGGATCTTTTTGAGCCATAAAATTACCACCCAAGCTGTTTAATAATAACAGCCAACAGCTGCAGAACAGCTATGATAAAAAAGATATATTGATCATTTTGAGCAAATCAACCTTCTCTGCAAACTTAGAGAAGAAATCTGTAAGGCACACACTCAAATGCAAAACTACAATCCCAGACAGCAACACAGCATTAAATCCTCAGCGAACAAAACTGTTCTAGAATGAAGAGACCTACTTTTACTCCTTCTTTAATATCAATCATCTTGACATGTGAAAACTACATTCATTAAAAAATAGTCTTTAGACTTTTTTACCAGTATGTCACTGTAGTCTGTTTGCTGCACCACTCACTGAGTTTTAAGAGTTTCACTTCTGAAAGGGTCAGAGGACAGAAAGCCAAACAGAGAAGATGGATTTTCACTTTGTTCTTTTTATTTCCAGTAAATATTATTTCCAGTAAAAGAATATAGCATAAATAAAATCTGCCAGGCCCAGTCCCTTTGAAGTTCTTAGAGGAAGGTGATATACATCCTCACAAACTCTCACATCCCTCACAGAATAGGGAGAACAAGTTTAAAAGGGGAGCTGTGGGCTGGGTAGCTTAATACTACATTTATCCTTAGCTTCTAAAACATACCTATGTGGCTATGGATGGTCCAGGGGTCTGAAGCTGCTCTGAGTTATGTCTGGAACTCATTCCAGAAAAGAACTGCAGAAGTGACATGAACTGTCTCTCTCCTTCCCAGCCAGGCCAGTGATTTCTCTGTTGCAGGCTTATTCTTCCTGGAACTCACTGAAGAATCCCAGGCACACAAACGCATCACGTAAAGGAGACATTGTTATCCCTTGTAGAACCATCAGGCCACAACAGCTTAAAGATTGCAGGTAGACCGTGCCCATTGTTTTCTGGAGTGCCACAATAAGAGGCTTACTCTTAAGAACACTACTTCTGAAATGAGCGTTGTGCACTTGCAAATGAGATCAGTAGAGAATAGAACTAATAAGAGAAACTTCCACATTAAGTTTAATTTTTATGAGTGGAAATTATTGTTCCAACACAAATTAAGAATATTCTCAGGATTACAAAAAATAAAGATGAAAAACCATACTGGCAGCACCAGCCCTCTGAACACTGAAGATGTGAGGACCAACCTTGAATTAAATTTCACTCAGTGGAGTCAGAATAAAGAGTAGAGCACTACAGGATGTTCCCATCTCTCTTTTCTCCTCAGCAGTCAAGTGTGCTTGAGCTACCCATACTGCTGTAGGTTTTAGCAAGAGACTACGACTATAAACCAGCTTTGGAGAAAAATAATCTTTAAAAGGAAATTCTCCTCCATATTGTCATCCACATCCACGTTGTATGGCCTCTCTCTAATTTCCTCAAATTGCCATTTCAAATTATTAGGAGATATCTTTCTGCTTCTCTATTGACCAGTAATGACATCAAAGTATTTCTTTTCCTTTTTATTTTTGTAAACTAGCTGCAGCAATGGAAATGAAGCCTGATCAATGTACTTTGTTTTGCAAGTATAAAGTCCTTCATTTGGGCAATGTTACTGAAGTGCCTAACACAAACTCTAAAGTAGCTGGGAGTTTAACTGATTCTTAGAAGTTCAATGCAAGTAGAGCAGATAAAAAATGACATTTGTTGCTGATGCAAATGAAAATGTTACAGCAAAGCAACTGGGGAGAATACTGTAGATGTTTACATTTCCCCAACATGCTTATATTGTTTCTTCCAAATTTTCCAGGCAAAGCTCACCTTTTTTTGCTCAAGGCCTGGAATGCAGTGAATTGTGTATGGCACCTAATATTTATTCATGTCATTGTCAAGAACATCTTTGCAGCTCCTGCCAAAGTCTGTCATTGAATGTGTTTGTTCAGCTGCGTGGCAAAACATAATACAGAGTCATCATTTTTACTTCATCACCTACTCAGTATTTTTCTTCTCTGATTAAATTAACTCATAAATACTGTGCTTTTCATGCCATAAAAAAAATCTTACTACATCCATTCAACTAACTAACTAACTAACTAACTAACTAACTAACTAACTAACTAACTAACTAACTAACTAACTAGCAATTAGTTACTAATTCAAGTAACTAAAGGTACTACTAATTTGTACCTTTTTATGTTCTTGAACATTCAGCTACTTCAAGAATTAGTTCTGAAACAATGGAAAAGCCAAAGGCTCTAATTTACTGGGGACTCCAGAAAATCTAAACACAATTTCAAAAGATTACATATTCAGGAAAAACTTTCTGCTAAGCTAAATTTCATTATTACTCACTATCAACTGTAGAAAGATGCACAGGAATGGAGAAAACACAAGGACAGTAAAGGACTTGGTAAAAAAATGTTTAACACCTCTTTGCATTTCCATAGGAAAAACCTGAGTGTGTTGGAGAAGACTGACTATGGTACAGGTGCCAAAGCATAGAGTTTGGCTGTGAGAGAAAAACCAGAGCACGTGAGGGAACCTGGCTCGACACTTCAGCTTCCACCACAGTGGTGTATCTCTTAGGGGGGCTGCTGCCTATGGGAGGTAAAGCACAGAAATTCTCTTGTGCTGCAAAGAGATCTCCTGCCTGGGATGGCACAGAAACCACAGCTTGCAGACATTTGACTTTGTGTCTGGGAATCAATGGAAAATAAGATTCCCTTGGAAGGTCTCTGCCCTCTCTCTAGGCAGGTTTAATTTAAGAGGTGTTCTTCTTAAACCCATTCTTAAACATTTTCAGTAATGAAGACTCCACAGCCCTCTCAAAAAATCAATTTTGCCATCTTCAGAGTCAGAAAGCTGTTTCCTAAAGTCTAGGATGAATTTGCCAGAGCAAATCTGTTTTATCTACCACAGAGAACAAATAATTCCTGTAAAAGGCTGCTGTAAACAAAATCAAAGGCTGTTCTCATGGTCCATCAGTCTTTTTTATTCTAGAGAAAGAAATACAATACACTTCTTCCAATTTTTCATACATGTCATGTTGCTGTGACCTGGTTATTCTCCTCTGGATTCTAACTACCTTTGTGTCTTTGTAGGAGTTTGGTGCCCCAAAACTTGGCGTAACACACAAGCTCAGGCCTTAAACAGTACTGAGAGTGTTGTTCAAGACAATGCCATGCAACATGGTGTCAAACAATCAGATTACCTGTGACCTATCATTTTCCGCCTTTACTTGTGCCCTGTTACTCTGTTTTAAGAGGAAATGAAATCAATTTGACATGAATACTTACTGATGAATTCGTATTCATCAAGTGGAAGAATTTCAAAAATTTATATTGGCTGCTACTTATTTCCTTCTCACCTTTGGAGGCTTAAAATTTCATTATGAATTGTGGAAATGTCAGCAAAACAAAGGAACTAATGTGGAATAGGTCCCCAACCAGAAAATTGGGAAAGATAAGTTGTGATTTGCCTCGTCCTGGCTGGGAGGTCTTGTTAAGTCATAGGACTGAAAAGACGTCTGACAAGAATAATTTACCTGATGAAGGTAAAATCTAAAATAAATCTGGCTCTGAATACAAAATTCAAACACAAAGACTCTGCAGCTAAGCTGTACTCAAATTAAAACAAGCCTGATCCTCACTGAGCTTTAAACAGAGTCCCTACACTTTCATTATTCAATACAATAGTGCTAAGGAAGGTGAATGCCCTGTGGTATTTGCTGTCCTTGTTTCAAACAAAGCACAGATATTGTCAGGTCTTAGAGGATGTTCATAATGGGAGACCTGTTAAGGAAGTCCAAAAGATCCTTCTGCTGAGGTAGAAAGTAACTGAGCATCTGAGAAATTCACAAAAAAATGGAAAACAATCTCTATGAAAAAAACCCATAAGCCTCAACCCTTTTGGAAGACTGATTCCCCTTCAGTTCTTTCCTTTTAACTAGCATCACCAAGAATTTGCTGACCAACGCCTTTACCAACAGTTTGATAGTTAAAGCACATAGATTTCAGGGCCTTAGAAGATTCTGCTACTTAATTATCAAAATCATCCTTTGCTCAAACTTCCAGATTTAATGCTTTGTAGGAGACTCTAGATGTCCTTATCATCATGCACATGCTTTGGTCATCTGAGCACATGATATCCTTCCTTGCTTTCAACTGGATTCTCCTTCCTGAAGGATCTATATCCTCTATATGAATATTTCAGCCATATGAATTCTCCCACCACGTCTCTGTTATTCCAATTCAGCTGTACTCATAATCAATTACTACAATTTTCAATTTTCCTTGTTTATTCTTTATCTTTGTCAGCGTGATTATTATTAATACTCATGACCTGTTAAGTTTCTTTTCCTTGTGACTTTATTAGGAACCATTACATGTGTCTCTTACATGTAGTTTTTTACCTTCACACAAGTGGGTGGTGATTATTTTAGTGGATGGAGTTCTGCCAGCTCTCTCCTTAACTCTTAGATTAAAACCATTCTTTCCAGGCTAGTAAATGTTCAAAGATTTATTTTCTTCTTTTACTGTGGACTCAATATTTGCCCAGAAACTTATAGGATCTCACTAATAGTCAAGGTAAACTAACATCCTTCCATTATCATAGGCATAGCTGCACGTTTGTCTTCAGCCTCTGGCTAGACTGTCAAGTGTGAGGATTTACAGAAGTTCCACCTGAGTTTCTGACCCCAATATCTCTGTCCCTGTTCTGCAGATCTTTTTATCTACCCAGCATTGCTTCTAGCAGAATCTCTGTGACAAGAGAGAAGGGTGCAACAGAAGAGATCAGTGAAGTAGATGAGTTGCAGAAATACTGATATTTTGACCCAGATTTCTGGGAAGCAGCATGTCTTCAGGGACATTCAGGAGATGTTATCACTATCCTGAAGATGATGGGACTTACTTGCCATGATTTTCCCTTTTTGGCAAAGTGTCCATGAATCTCACAGGTCTTGATGGTTTCAACTTTTCCCTGATTATCGCTGAGACAGTCTTGTTGTGGTCAGAGCAGGCTTGTTCTTAGTGTTAGCAGGTGGCTGCCATGGGGTCTGACACTTCGCCTACAAAATGCAAAAGACTAGACATTCCCTCCTTCACTACTGGACACCATCTAATCTAGTTTACATTATCTATTTGTCTGGTTTCTTCAGTGGTGTTGTACGTATCCTGTTTTATGATAACAGATGCATCTCTGCCTGACCACTTGCAGATCTTTTCTCTGCTTCATAAGAGATTTTAGTAGCAACCACAATCCGAACCAGATGTCCCTTCCTACCCAGCCTTCTTTGGAAGAGAATGTAGGTCACACTCCCTACAAATCTAATGCAGGACTGGAGCCAAGGCATAGAGGATCAGGTCCCCATCTGGGCACGACATTCAGTTTCCTAATTGCTTGCACAAACCAGGATGTTATATGTATAAAGAATTACATTATTTGCTACACTTCACCAAAGCATAGTAGAGTTTCAGAATAGGAGAGAAAAGGGGAAGGAAGAGCAAGACAGAGGCAGCTTTAAACCATATATATGTCTCTGTGGGATGCTTCAAGAGCCCCAGTAACTGAGTTTGGGTGCACCCTGAGGAGTTAATCAGCTGCTCCAAAGTCAATGGCAAGTTAAAATCCATGTTGCCAGGCAATGGAAACACTCCCTCCAGTCTCAACACAACTCCATGCCAGTCAGAAGCTTTTTTTTTCAGTTATTGAACATGAGGAATGTTACCCTACCTAGATTTTTTAAACTGCTCCTTAGACCTCTGTAGTTGGAGTACAGGAACCACAGCCCAGGCAAGAATATGTCACTTTTTCCTGCAAAGGCTAACCTTCTCTTTGTCAAAGATGGAATAGCCTTTTTTAGTCATGTCACCAGAACATGGCTATCACCTGGCCAAAATGCTGACTGGCCACGTACCTACCGCCCGAGCAGCACTCTCGACACGTGGCAGCCATGCTCTCAGTCATCAGTCACAGGAAAACTGGAGGTGACTGTTCAGCTACCAGAGATAGGGAGGAAAACTAATGGGGGAAGAGCAGGTCCTCAATTGTTATCTCTTTGAAGTTTTATTACAGCAGAACTTCCTTCTGAATATTTGAGTGGCTGCAGCAGGAGTGCTGCAGTTCAGCAGGCCTCTGTCAGACTCCCTCTGATGAACATTAACATGCAGGCTTGGGAAAAACCTTTCCTCTCCAGAACACACTAGGATCTGCTAAAGTGCCCAAGACTCACCTCAGCTAAGTGTTGTACATACTGGGGAAGGAAGCTTTTTGTTACAGGTTTTACAGCTATTATTTGCTTTGGATTTTTTGTTTTCAAAGAAAGGAAAATAAAATTAATTTAACAAGTAGGTTTCAGATCTCCTTCAAGATAAATTGATAGGTTTTGTGCAGTGATTCTCATGTTTTTACACTATAGTACCCATTTAAATTACTCTGATATTAATTAGTTGACAGTGTTGGAAAATCTGGTGAATGCATATGGAATCCTTAACTTGTCTTTGCAACTATTTGAAGCATTTAGGAATCCATCAACCAGGAAAGAGAACAGCATATTGCAACTACCATATGGGCATTAAATGTGAACTTGTCAAAGGAAAAGAGAATTAACCATTTTTTACATACCTTGTGGACTGCATTTTTTTCTTTTAGAATATGAATTGTTTCTAACTATGTTTTGTTTTTAAAAACTCATCACAAGGCAAGGAAATATCCAGGTTACTAAAAAACCTCAGCAGTTTTACGGTCTTCTCCAATGATTACCTAATACATTTGTCTCATCTGCTTTCCTTGTTGTGTGAAAACACACTGAGGAAATGTGTAAATGTAGCGAATTGTTCCCAACTCTTTTATTCACCTTTCAGCATGCTAGTTCCTTCCCTTGGCATTGATATCATTATGCATTTGTCAAAGACAGACTGTCACTTTAGAGCTTCTATTATGTGCAAGATTTGGCAGCACATTTTACCTTTGGGATTTGCTTATATCCTTTGCATGTTATTGTACTGCTTTGGCATTCAGCAAATTCAGTACACCCACTTCTTTGATGTTCATTCCAGCCCCTAAATGTGGAAACAATGACTGAAATTTTGGATCAAAGTATCCCATAGATGGCAAGCAACATAATTTTGTGATAATGTACAAGAACAGAAAGAAATCCCATAGCTAGAGCCTAAGCCTGTAACTGTTCTACAATTTATGTACTCTAACATTCAAGAAAAGGAAAAAGAAGGGAAATAAAGAGCACAGAGGTTCAGCTCAATTCATATCAGTGGGCAATTTCTCAATATAATTAAAACATTTTTTTAAATATCAAATGAAAATTCTCATAGAAGCATAAGAATTCATATGTTAAGAACAGAATTGAATGAGGAATGACAATGTCTGACTCATATCTGTTCTAGAATTGAGGAAAAGAACAACCTTCCCATTTTTTACTGTTTCCTGAAAAACAGTAGCAAGCACAAATACAGTAGTCAATTAAGTTAAATGCAAAATTTCATCTGTGATTTAAAATAAAAGAACCAAAAATATTTAAAAGAGAAAATTATTTTCAAGACCAGCAGTTTCATTGATATTTGTAGTGAAAATGAAAATGGCTTGGTCTATCTACTTCGTTTTAAATTAGGTCACAGTGACAATGAGTCCATGTAAATTCTGCTTTCTCACTGTTCATGCGGGCAGACAAAGGTGTGCAGAATAACTAAAATATTTGGGTTTACTTGTGTTTCGTTTTCCATAAACCCAGATGAAGTTAGATTAAAATAAACAGAATCCACGATAAATATGCGATGTGTTTTTTTGTGGCGAGGCCGTGCGCTGGCGCTGGGGCGGCTGCTGGGGCGGCGCAGGGCGCTCCCGGCGCGGGGGCTTTGCCGTGGGCCGGAGCGGGGGCCGGGCGGTGACCGCCAGCCCCGGGGGCGTGCGGGGCCCGGCCCGCCGGGACAGCTCTGCTGCCAGCCGTGTGCAACAGTGACATCCAGTGGCACCCGGCCCTACTCACAGTGAGCACGGCAGCGCCCAGCGATCCCACTAAAACCCCTCTCCAAATAAAGTAAATCATCACTCTTCTTCCCCCGCAAAGGTAGCGGGCTGCCTTCGGGTTGAAAGGTAACTAGAGAGTCAGAGCACCACATCTTGAGTTGCTGTAAAATGGGCTCATTGTATCCGTGGGCAGATTTTAGCCGTAAAAAGCAGCATCCTTTTCTGCGTTCGGGGACTGAGCACGGGCTGGGGCAGTGCCCGTGTGGGGGACCGCACTGAGCTCCCTCCGAGACCTTCTCGAGGATGCAGAACTGCACAGGGCCGGCACTACATCACGCCTTACCTGAAGTGAGTATTCCTCTCTGAAGCAAAACTCTGACGCATCTTAGCATCGATTGCCACTTAGGGCTTCTGGTTTAATCCCGCCCCTCCTCCTTTATGGCACTTCATTTCAAGTTATGGCAACAGCTGTACTCTGTACTAAGGTAACACTCTTGATCGCTGCACTTAAAACTCTTACATTCATACACAAATAAATACCCCCTAGACCAACATATATCTATGCATTCTATATATTCTATTCTATTCAAAATAAAGGATTGACACAGTAATTCATCCACAAGAGCATTAAATACCCCCATTACTTAAAAAATTATATGAAGATGCACAACAGAATTTGTGCATTTGATAATTCCCAGCCTTGCAGTTTCCTTGTTTCGATACAACCTGCCAAAGGTCTTTAACTGTTTAATTCCTGAGCAATAACTGCTAAGAGATGCTCTTATTATTTTAATTACTTTAAGGATAGATAGACTAAACCACAGAAAGTTTAAATGACCTGCCTACGATCATGTCACAAAGCACTGACACAGCCAAGGAACAGATCATGCAGAACTGACCTTCAGTTTCCAATCCAGGCTACTAGCACATAGTAGGGAGTGTGATAATCTTTTTTATTCTAAGCAAGAAAATATAACCCTGCTATTTTAAATGTAAGAAAAGTTACAGTGTCTTTTGGGAAAAAAGCTGCACATGGTTAAAATTTCAAGACTGAGGCAACATCTGCTCAGTGAAACAATTACATCAAACTTTTGTCCAAAATGTCTATCGAGGAAACAAAACCAATTCCTCTCTTATGGGACCAGATCCTCTGCAGGGCCTGAGCCAATGATGAACAGAATGGTCTTGCTTGTTCAGGCCCTGGCCCAGCAGATCCTGTTGCAGGGGTTAGGCTTGTGAGCAGCACTCTGGAAACACGCAAGCATAGTTCCTTGCTTTAAGTTGTAACCATCATCTTGAAAAGGAGCTTAATGATAAATGAACATGAAAATTTTAGTGCCTTCTCTAGAGACAATAGGGTATTTCAGAGCCCAAAAGCCAGGAGACAGACAGAATATGCTTTGGCAGACAAGCTCTCCTCACATCACATTCAGCCTCTCCAGCCCCTGCAGTGCAGAGAAGGGCCATCTCAGCATCCACGGAAGAGTATCCATGGAAGCCCAGTGGTTCCCCTCTGCAAGGCTGTCCCACAACTTGCCCCAGCACTATGGCATCCTGCCAGCCTGAGGAGCAGGAGACTGGCACTGGGAGTCCACCCAGGGCTTCTCACCCAGCCCAAAGTTCAGACATGTTTTGGTGACTTTGGGTGGCTTTTGCAGTACAGTAAGTAAGGAGACCATCCGTGGTGGTCCATGTATGTTTGCTTATAACCTTCAGATAACCGTGTACTTTAATCTACTGGCTAATCTACCATTGCATTAGATTTCTTGAGGATACTTTATACTTACAGGCAATGGTTTGATGAGATCATGCACAATAAACCTGTCTGACCAAATCCAGATTTTGGAACAGAGCAGGAAAATTTGTTTTGGTTGATTGGTCGTTTTTTGTACCTCAGAACTTATCAGACTGTCCATAATAAAACATAAATTTTATAAAGTGGTAGCAGGTTTTTTGATTTACTGACAGTTGCTGGTTTGAGTTTTCACAAAAATATTTAGCTATAGGACAGTGTATTAGGCGTATTCTTAAAGTAAATAACGGCAGCCAATAAAAGTTCAGCCTATAAAGGGTCCCATCTTCTAGGAGTTTTCTGCAACGAGAATTACTACCAGCATAATCATGGCTCCCTGCACACTAATATTTCCTCTGATACAGTATGATCAATGTTGTGGAAAAACATTTATTATATTTCTTCTAGCTACTTAAAGGCATTACTGAATTATGAGCATCGCAAAACGAATCCACTGTGCATTTTTTCTTTATGTGACATTTTTACAATCTTCATTTTCTGCTTTGCAGCCACTGAGCTATAGTGATCACAGTATGCACCCTCTTACAACTGACACAGGGGCCAGGAACTCCTTTCTGCTTTATTACATTTGAAATGCACTTCATATGACAACATTCATTCTCATTCTGCATTGCACCCTTATTTAAACAGAGAAGCCATTTTTACTGGACCTGTACTTAAAGGGAGAAGTAATGAAAGAAATTAAAATGAGGGAAGAGGGTTTAAACAGCTGTTTCAAATATGCTTAGTTAACAGAGGTGACAAAGTTTTGCCACAAAAGGCAAGGAGGACAAGGAGGTATCAATACCTCCTTTAAGCTGTTCTTAAAATACTGATAATTGCAAAGATTACGTGATTTTGAGACACACTGTATCGCTGAGGATATTTTAACTTCACTGGAATAAGAAATAAATGAATAAGGAAGGAATAAATGAAAGCTGAGTCAGAAGTAAGATTCAGTGGCTTAGGATAAAAACTTGCAGTCCATCTAATGGCTAGCACTCAAAGCAGTTGCAGGCTCATTAAAACCTTGTGGTAGGAAGTCAGTTAAAATAATATGGAAAGAATAGCAGGTTCATTGAAACTAAATTTCCCTTTGGTAGAAGAAAATAGAATGTATCTCTTCAGAAAATATGCCCAATAATTCATATGTAAATGTATTATTCTCTATAGGGATGAAAGAATTACTCTCTCTTCCTGCCTTCGATTCAGCGATTCATCCATATCAAAGTATAAATAGAAAGAGAGAGTGAGGCAAGAGAGAAATGTATAAGTCTGAGCACTTGAACTTGTGATTTATGGCCTAGAGCTACAGCCAACTTTATTACAAAAATGAGTTCACCTATTATAACCTTACCCCAGACTCTCTGGAGATGGGAGGAGGTTGAGCAGCATTAGAATATCAAGAGGTGTTCACAAACAATTCCAGTCTCATTCTCACTTCCCTTTCCTCTCTTACCCTTAATGCACACATATCATCTGTTGCCTCCTTTCCTGCTCCTTGATGTAGCCACATCATGGTACTTCTCACTGTCTTCCTGTGGGAATTGGCCATGGCCTCATTTGTCATGAGCTCTGACTGAAATGTTCCTCTCATATTTTTCTCTCCTCTTGTCTGAAGGACAGTGCAATTCTGTGAGTGACCCCTTTGATAACCCTTGAAATTTGCTAATGTTGGTTTTCTGCACATTGCAGCTGGTAATGAACATTTGACCATCATTGTTGAAGCGTTGCACAACACAGCAAGTAGGCTTTGATTCTGCGAAGCTATTGCTCAATTTCCAGCAACTTTTAAAATAAATTTAGATCTGTGCATGTTTCATGGAGGTTGCATGTCCATTTGCATTACTTTAGCACTCCGTCTTTAAATTGTCTAGTGGTAATCCTACTTAACACAAACTAATACTCTCTAATTGGCATTAGAAACAGGTTTAGTTTCACAAATGCTGCTAAAATAGTAGAGGCCACAACAGATGCTTAGCAAGGGCAGTCGCACCCCTAGCTACAGCCTATCATACAGGAATCCTGAAGTCATCAACAGAGATGACATTTCTTCTAGTGCACAGAGATGCTGCAAGCATTCCTCTAAAGAGCTTCGCTGTCAGTCATGGCAAAACTTCCTGTGGCATGAATGGAAGCGACACAGAGGGCCCTGCTGGCATCCTGGGGGGTCCCCAAATTATGAAGGAGCTGCGTGTGTAGTATGAAGTAATCAACATCACAGCTACGGGACATGGCCTCTTCAAGTGGCTTAGGTGGTTTCTCTCCAAAACAGTTGTTTTTTTGATGGTGTACAAGAGCTACAAGACTGGCTGTCAGCCAGGCTTTAAAGCATAAAGAAGCCTGATCTCATTCGCCTACAGTCTTTACAGGCGACAGCAGCATGTATGAGTGACTGCTATATTTAGGGATGACAAGATGGGCATTATTAATAGCTTAATTGACATTAATGCAATTACCCCTATTCTTATTACAGTTAGTAGAATTATACAGAAAGCACTGACTGAGGCCTCATTTCCCCTAGAGCTACCCAAGGATACGACATTTTCCACCACACCAAATCTAGTCTTTGACATTAGATACTTAGCTACAGAGTCATTCCAGTAAATCATTATAAATGCATTATAATAAAGATGTTATGAGCTATTGGATATTAACCCCCAGCCCCTGAAGAGAGATAAATACACTGGTTGCAAGATTTCTGCTTTTGTTTTGCAATGGAAAAGAGTTTTGCTTACAACTAAAGAACTATAAAATATTATGCAGATAATTTAAAAACAGACTTCACCTTCTCTGGTCAGATTAAAGGTAAACACGACCTCAACATAATAAATAATATAGTCATAGGATATGAAGAACCAAATCTTGGTCCATCACAATCAAGCTTTTATTTACAAATGTGTATTTGTGTGCACACTTTTTGGAGACACAGCTATTGTATTTGTGTAGGCAAATATCTCTCTTTAAACATCTGATATCTGTACGTTATCTCCAGGAACTTTGCTTCCTTTAAAAATGCAGTTTGTTTGTTTGTTTGTTACTCTTGGTGTCTCTCCAATATGGAAATGTGACACTCAGGACTGCCAAGTATTAAACTTTTTACAGGAGTCATGAATCAAATCAGTTTCCAGCACAAAAGGAAATGGAGAAACAGAGGCATCATGACCATACATTAATTATACTGAAGTAGTACATAGGAGCATTTAGGCACCATGCTAGGCATGGATGACATAACAAAGCAATGGTGCATTGCTTTCTCCACAAAGAAATTGCATTACAATACAAGCAAGGAAAAAACAAAACACTAATGAGTGCATATCAGGCACGAAGAAAAGCAAGAAAATAATTATCACAGTAGAACACATAAAACCCCAAACTGGAATCACAAAATTAATTTTCAAACCAAAAATGAAGTTCTTCCAAAAAAACATGTTAAAGAGAATATCCGTATGGCTTCATGGTCTCCTGGGTTTAGTTTTTTCTAATTCATTAAATCCAGTTGGTTGTGATTTTGTTTGATTAAGTCTAAAGTCCACTGTAATAAATACTGTAATATGTAATTATCATTTTGTATACACATATGAGTTTCTATGTCTGTATTAGCATGTGTACATGTTGATCCGCACATGTGCAGAAAAAAGCTTGCTTGCATTCTCTTTTCTTATTACCTCCTGACAGAAACCTGTAGGCACATAGATTATAAACTTTTAAAAGTCATATATCATTGTGGTGCATTCGATTTTTAGTGAGTCTTTCTTGGAGGTGACTGAGAATAAATTCAGCTTGAACTAGTCCCTGAAAGAGATCTGTCTCTGGTATAACTGACTGCTCAGCTGTGGTAGTTTGTCAGCTCTCAGGCCAGGGTTCATGTGCCTTATCTGTCCTGGCTGTGCTCCTGATCACAGCTCACCCTCCCAGAGAGAACAACTCCCATAATAAAGAATGAATTAAAAATGAAGCTTTAGCACCAACCAGGCACTTCTTATCTTGTAAAGTCTTAAGTCAGGTACTTCATTATGCTTCTGCTCTTCTAAAACAAATACAGATCTGGCATCTGGTGAAAACACTTCCTGGGAAGGTTTTATCTCTTTTAAAGTGAAACTCGAGACAAGGCTGTAGGATATAATTTACTGTTTTAATCGAATTCTCAGTTTGCAATATGCATTGAATATTTTTTGAGGATAACATTTATGTGTTTGCAAAATCCCTGTATTTTTTACAGAAAACATTTATTTTTGATTACCAAATCATTAATCACTGAGGCTTATCAGCTCTGGGGGTAAAATAATCAGGACAGTAGAGGATGTCTTGCGTATTGATCTCTCCAAAGCAAAGCTGGAGGCCCACAGAGAAGATCCCATGGCCCAGTAAAAGGTGTGAGACAATTTCAGGAGAGGTGGAATTATTATGTAGAAATAAACATATGATCTAATGGCCTCTCTCAGCCTTCAACGCTAGCAGCATTTAGATTTATAATGTGCACAGAAGGTTTTAGAGAAGAAAATATTTAAGTCTGTGTTATTTACTTCATTGTTTCACATCATATAGCAAAGAAAAATAGACAAAAGTAATGCTACTCATGTGCTGTCCTAATTAGCTGCAATCCAACATTATGAATCCCCATTCTCCTCTCAGAGTAGAGAACAGGAGCTTTTGCAGCATCAGGGAGCTGCAGTTATGGGGCAGTCTGAACTCCCCTACACCCACTGTTTTGTAAGGTGGATGTCTGAGGCTCAACTCATTGAATTCAAATCTAGCTTTGGAAGATAATCTCTGTTATTGAAGGTGTAACATAACTCAGGAGATACGGATACATTTCTGGGCTCTGCTTAAGATTTCTTGTGCAATGGATAGTATATGGAACTATTTTCACAAGTAACTTGACTTAAGATAATAGGATTCTTCAGTCTTTGCCCAGACCTCTTGGCCTTGCTTCACAGTCCCTTTTGGAAAACTGCAGCAGCTAAAGAAATCACTACTCCAGAAATTAGTGAAAGAGCACCCCTGTCCCCACCTCTGAAGACTGCATGGAGCCCATTAAAGAGGCACAGAGGGGTGGTGTGTAAATTTCCCAGCTGCTGAAATTCATTGCCTTATATATTAATACCATAAGAAAAAAAAAGTTAATTAAAGTGAATATACCAGGCTGTGAACAATGGCAAATGACAGCTTTGATTCACAATTCTACTTGGACCTGGCTGCAGAAGCAGAAGTTACTGCCCCTCTTCGGCAGTTACTCAGTCACTGCAGCTAAAATGGTGAAAGATGATCAGCCTATAATCCAATTCTGGTTTTCAGGCTATAATCTAATACTGATTTTCAGCCAGCCATGGAGCTGTCATTACCAAATGTCTGTGCAGTGAGTGACAAAATATTCCAGATAAAAGTGAAAGCTGAAAGAGGTAAAAAGAAAGAGAAGCAACAGAATGCATGTATTTTAAGATTAGCTTGATGGCACCTTATCCAGAACAGAGAATGGAGGGAAATAATAGTCTCAAAGCTTGTGATTTCACCTGAGTATCAGCCATGAACAGCCAAAGACAAGCAAGTCCCAGGAATGACATCTAATGGATTTCTGACAGCAGCTGCATGACAGGTAAGGTAGAGCAGACCCACAAGCCAAAGCCAACAGTGAAGAGGTTATTGCACACCACCTGTAAATTTACTCAAAACTTCATTTAAGAAGATCAAACCTTGCTGTTGTGGAAACCATTCTGACAAGCTCAGCTTTAAAGTCAAGCTGGAAAAGGGCTATTTGTGATAGTAGCAAAAAAGGAAGAAATTCCTTTTCTGCTACTTTCACAAAATAACAAGCATCCTTTCCCAGCTCCTAGGATAAAGGACAATTCCTGAGCATCGCCTTAGGAAACACATCCATACTTGTGAGGACTGTTCAATCTATCTATGCTGTGAATTTCTTCATTGGAGACTGTCCTACTGTTACTTTTGTTATTAGTCTCAGTCCTGTTTGGGGCTTCTCAGACTTATCATAATAAGAATACTGGATTAATGTACTGATTTGCATACTAAAGAATAAACCTTACTGTGCATTTTTATAGCATTTAAAACTTTTATATATGGTATCACCACCAATTTTGATTGTCCTTCTTCAAACAAGTTAAATGAGAAGTGATGTAGAGAGGAAGAGGCTGCTTCTAACCACTGTTGGCTACATCAGCTCCAGTTTTATCACTGTTCCCTCTTTTGTTTCTTTGGCATGTCAAGGCATTGCTCACACCCGCCCTTCATGAAAAGACACCCCGATGCTGCACCAGGCTTTTCCTGCAAACAACATGACTTTCATACAAGCCCCTTTCCAACTTCAAAAGTAAAAAAATTTTGTAGTTATTAATGATCCATTCTTGTGACTATCCATGGGTGAAGGGCATTTGCCTCACTCACATCTTTAATAGCAAATAATTAATGAGGTGTTGGAAATTAACAACAATTAACAATGCCTGGGAACAACAGCAGAAGGTGTTTGATCCTCTTTAGATGAAGTTGAGAGAATTTGTTTGTCAGGCTTGCGCCTGCAAGGAGGGAAAACTGGAGTGGGATTTCTAATGTGATCTTCCTTCCTCTACATTACCTTGTTGAAAGTCATTACAGGGACCTGTCAAGCAGGAAAGAGAAGAGGAAAGCCTGTGTCTCTCTGGGACAGTTACATCAATTCTGGCTGCCACAGGGACTTGGAACCTGAAGTTCACAGCCTTCAAGAAGACAAACCCGAACTTTCTAAGTGGGATCATAAGCCCAGACTTTTTGCAATACCTAAATAATTTCTGTAATAAATACATTATTCTAGTCCTTTATATATAAGTACTCATGGTGCCATCATGGTTGCAAAATTTCTGCCTGCCTTTTGAAAGGATAGAAATACTCATAGAAGATGTTGCGCCACAGCTCAGGCAATACAGCAAGGATATTCTGGGAATATTCACTGAAGCCTTGTTTTGTCCTTTTGGTCTTGCTCAGGCATAGACAAGATACTTGAACTAATGCAGTACAGCCAGTTCATTTCCTCTTATGTTATATGCAAATAAATCACTTTATTAAACAGGCTAAATAGTCATTAAAATGTGCAAGATGCACACATAGGAAGAAGAACAGGACTATTCCCCTCTAAGTGATATATTTACCATCTTCCACAGAAATGAAAAGATGAAGAAATTCAGATATGTTTTTCCTCAGCTGCTCATGTGCCACTCAGTACAACAAACAGTAAAATAAAAATTTAAAGATAAGCAGTCAAGTCCCCACTCTAACTCTTCATCGTGATTTTGCAAAAAAATCTGCTATAATTGAACTCAAGAACATAACTGTGCCTGTTTACTCTCCCTCTAAATTTGAACAAGCAGCTGTGGAAACAGCAAGGGCTGACCTTTTCCATTATTGGAGAGCAAAACAAGTATAGAAATCGTTCAGGAATCTCTCCAAAACACACAAAGTTTCTTCAGCCTTCTAGCTTGGGATCCTTCACTTTTAGCCTCCGAGATGTAATTTAAAATGTTGCCCAATGCCCAAGAAAGATCTACAACGTACAGCAAAAAAAAAAAAGATAGAGGAAAAATTCTTTCATGTGAATAAATGAAATGCAATAACATTTCAAATACTTGATTTAAATATGAAATTAGGAGTGTCTCATTTCTAAGAATGAAATGATACAGTAGAACTGAATGATAATGGCACATTACATTCTGCCTCTTGTCTTTGTCCAAGTGAACAGAAAACACTTTGACAAATAATGTTCTTGCTGTAAAATATCAATTTTCTCCTAGCACGAGTTCAATCAATGATCCCAATTTACAAGTTATTTGTGCATCATCCCTGAATTTCCCCATTTTTGGAACTCGATATTACTACTGGCATTTCTACACTCAATGGGGAATTTTAGAAAGGATAAGAAGAAATAATATCTCTTTTTGCACACGTTTAATGTTGGAAGTTTAAGACACTGGCTCCAGAAGTAAGTTTTTCTGTTCTCTTTCTGTTTAGTCTGATGTAAAGATTAGAGTTATAATTCCATTTTCATATGCAAATTCCATATTCAGGAAATTTAACAGTATGCACAGCAACTCTTTTTCGCCTTTGGTTTCACACTGTGGATCTGATGATCAATAAAAGATGTACATATCCCTTCTCAGTGTTGTACTCACAACTTTATATTTCAATCAGTCACTATTGGGTTCTACAATTTACTACCTATGTTACTGGGATTTGCAATGGGGAAACCTTAAAGTAACATTGCAAATACTGTGGCATGATAAAAAGTAAGCATAGAATGCATATCCTGCAATACTTGAAATGATAACTTTAAAAAATTAGTTTGTTTGTAGCACAAACTCAAGCAAAGTGCGGCGGATGTTACTCCACCTTTTTCTCCAGAGCCACATAATATGAAAAACTCAAAATAAGAGGAATGTAACAGAATATAAAATTCAGAGACCAGGCCCGAAAATACAGCATTCTTATCTGTAATGAATAAAATGGGGAAAGACTGGAGAATGTTTACAGAGATAAAGCAGATACAAGAAACTTCAGAGGCTTTCGTGTGAGGTTAAGCCTCCACTTTTCAGGTCAACTGCTGTGTAGAAATTTATCATTCAGTGCATTGTGACTAAGTGATTGGAGCTCCATTTCACTTATATCTACAGACAAGGGTCAAACACCGTGAGCCTGAACTGATAGCAGACAGTTTCAGCTGAGCAAACCAGGTAGAGAAGGAATGCACTTCAACTGGTTTTAGCATCCCATTGGCTTTATCTGTACTTCTAGGCATGACAGCATGCATGGTATTTATGGCTTGAAAGAATTTCTGTCTGTAAGTTTATTACCTTGTAAAAATCAGTGAGAAAATGACTTAGAGATACCAAAACCAACTTACAACAGGGTGGCAAGATTTTATTCTCACTTTGTACACCAGAAAACCTATAAGCATGTTGTTATTTAAAGGTTTCATTACTAGAGCTCCACTGTGTTTCAGAAGAACCAAACTGCTGCAGCTCAGCAGGTCCAGCTACTGCTTTACTCTGCCTCCGAGGTCATAAGCAGATGTCTATGGAGGAGTAAGAGGGGAGGCATGCTTCCCTCTCTTATTTCCAGCCTTTTTCTATTTTTAGCCTGGTGACGTTCTGAAGCAGAGATCATTCTTATACATTTACAAACCATCAATGAACCTCCCCACCCCCATTTTTAGCCACTGTAAACTGCAAGTATCTACAAGATGCTCTGTCAATGATTTCCAAAGATCTGCTATCCACGGCATGAAGATCCCCCATCCTTTGGTTTCTGCAAGAGCATACTATCCCCTTTCCCTACTAATCTTATCGCAGTTTTCTTGGTTGTCTCACACAAAGCCTGAGTGTGCACTCCTTCATGCAGCATTTCCACTGACTCCTAATAGTGCAGTTTGGGGAGCTGATTGCCCTGAACATGTCACCAAACCAGCACACTTCTGTCACAGTTTTTTTTTTCTGCAGAAGACCAAGTATACAAAGCTGTTACCATAAACTACGTTATTGGGCTGAATAGAATCATAGAGTGATTTTGGTTAAAATAGACCTTTAGGATCACTGAGTCCAACCATCAACCTGCATGATCAGAAGGAACCAGCCCTGCAAGATTAGTGTTATCATCGACTGACGAGCTTTTATGCAAAGCTGGGTGCATTACTAGGTTTTAAACAGAGCACAAAAACCCATGTGGCAGATCTAGATATATAGGAGAAAAGATTATCTATAAGAAGAGTACATTAATTTAGACATACAAATTTGTGGGTTTGGAAGTAAATACAAATATTATGAATATAGACCTTGATTTTTCCTCCTTTCCTTAATTTTAGAGACTCCAAAGCATCAATTTCCAGAGCAACTATTCCCAAGCTCTTTCCCAGAACCCCTAGAGAAAATTACACTTCACCAAACCATCTTGCTCTAAAATCTTAATGATGGGCAGAGCTCAGGTATAGATTATTCACAGTAAGGGTTCCAGTCCTATTTTCATAGTGAGGTCATACAGGTAGCAGGGTGTTCTCTAAGTGTCAAAATTACCAATAAATTACAAGATAAGTTAAAAACTACTTGAAAGTTAAACTGGCAAAAGAATAGAAAACAAATTTACAAGGGGGAAGGAAAATATTTAAAAAGGGCTTTTGCTCACTCTTCAGAATGCCATGCAGTGGCAGTTTTCCTCTTTCTCACTTCAATTGGAACTGTGCTCCAACCAAAAGATGTTCTTTTCTTTCCAGAAAATTGAACAGGTAAATGAAAAGCAAATGGACAAGTTCAAAACATGTTAATTCACTTCCTTCATTAACTAGTTAGCAAAATGTTATCCAAGTTTTGTTTATTGCCTTATCTCCCACTGAGAGCCACAGAAGTTCCCTCAGTTAAATGTATTCTTACACAGCAGTGCAGTCCTTCCAGGTAAAATACTCTGCAGAAAGCAGGTAAATATAACATGATATGCTGGGTATCATTCTGGAAATGGTGCAAAGCCATCTGTTAGTGAACCAGCTGATAGTATTGATGATGTCATTCACAATAAAAAAGAAATGAGAGGATTGTCAACAAAGTCATAAAATGAAGTTATAGTCCCCCTATGCAAAGCAGAGTCTAATTGCACACATTCCTTGCATGTGTGTGCCCTCCCCATTGCAGCTGTTTGCCTACCTTCTCTTGCAGATGGTTCTCAAATCATTTTGTTGTCTCCTGCAAGGCCTCTTCTATTCCTGCTCACCCCACATCACCCCTTTTTGTTCCAGACTTTTATTTTAAGGATACTGAAACTATTGCATGCTCTTTGCACAAACAGAATGTGTTCTCAAAGCTTACACATGGTGCAAAAATGAGTTGGCATGAGCCAAACTTCGGGACAGAAGTGCTACCTCACACTGAAGTCTTACACCTAATTGATAAGTGGGATAGGGTAAGGTCAGGACCTGAAGACCAAATCACCCTTATTGCAACCTTCCTTCTCTTCCTCAATCCCAGTGCTTGCAGATCAGGACATTTATTCAGGGATACACAGGATGGGAGCCCCAAATACATGCACACATGTCAACATGCACAGAGTCAGTCAATGCTTCATGTATATCCCCACATGAATGTCAGAAAAGACTCACAAGTTCCATCAGAAGGGTAAAACAGGACTTCTGCTTTTTTTCCACAGAGATACTATCTGATGAAAGGTTTGCAAATTAAAAAATAAATATCACATTTGGCAGAATATTTTAACCAGAAATTATATGTCTCTGGGTTTCCTACTAAAAATGCTTCTCTTTTTACTATTAGTTGGAAGATTTTAAAGGAAAAAGAAATAACTAACAAGAATTTAATGGGGAAAAAGGGTAGGGTTTTTAAAATTTATGAGAAAAACTTACAGTAGCTTGCAAATTACAACACAAATAATTATTCCACAAAGGCACATTGGTCAAAAAGGAAGGCAAATCACCACCTTGCACTGATTTAAGCCCTTTAGTATAACACCTTTGCAACTGTTTCATTTATAAGGAAAGTTCTCAGTAATAACTTGTTTTAGGAATGTAATCCTGTATTATAAATATTGCCTGAACTCTTCCAAGAGGAATCTATTTTACTGCCATTTCATATCAGACTGGAATGGGACAGGTTTGTAAAATGCAAAGTTACTACATAGTAGCTTCAAGCCATACTAAGCAAAGATAAAACAATCACTAGCTCAGTGGGTCTCAATTTTATACACAAATTTAAGTTCACAAAGAAGGTAAATCCAAAGTAAAAATTTCTGTTGAACTTTTTTATTACTGGAAAAAACCCCACTGAAATAATCAATCCAAAAATCAATACTAATGTTAAGGAGATACGTAAAACTAGATAAAGGGACAAATTTTCAACCAGGTTTTGTCTCCAACTTGTATTGATAGCATTATAGTTCATCCAATTTACACTGAAATATGGTGAAAAACTAGACCACACAGAGCTGTAATATGGTAGGGCACTTAAACACCAATGTACAATTTTACAGTCCTCAGCTTTTTGATCAGGAAATACTGTATCCATTATTAAAGATTTGAGTAAATATTAGACTTCAGAAATCCTAGCAGTGCATTCAGATGCACACCATAATCTCATACTAAGGCTGTTCTTACCACTACTACTGAGTTCTTCCTGTTTTAAGTGAGAGATTGTAACACAAAAAAATACCATTGCTCTTAAATATATTGTGTACAAACCACAAGATTAATATTTAAACTCTCAGTCATGATTCATATACCAGATCAAAAAAGATTTTCACAACAACCAATAGCACTTTATGAACAGTGAACAAGACACAGGCAGGGTCTGGAATTAGGAGCAAATCCAAGCAAAGTTAACTCTTCAAAAGGGGTTTACAGGAAGGCATCTGCATGCCATCTATGTCATGGGTGCTAAGGAATTCTGGATTCTATTGAATATTCTAAGCAACACAGGGTGTTCTCAAGGTGGGAAGAATGAAGTACATTCATTCTCCATAAATGGGAGTTCTCCATGACTAAGGAACTGATTAGACAGCAAAGAGAAGTGAGACAGCATCCTTGCACCTATGAAACAGAAGACACCAATTCAGTGTCACCTACCTGCCTCTCATTACCTAAGAGCAAAGCTAATGTAGTCTTCCTTCTAAGTTACTTGCACTGCGTGCTGCATTATGCAATGTGATTTGGATACTCATAGAAAAGTAGGTGAGTAGAGGATCACTCTACGTTGGGTAAGATAACTGGGGAAAATTTCATTTCCCAAACCTCTTTCCGAAAAAGGAGAAAAAGAGGCAAGTTAGTTATCTCTCTTCAGTGTAATTTAAAACACTTTCTTATCACTAATATCAATTATAAATGCTTATTCTAATTTATGAACACCTGCTTGACATCAACAGAACTGACACACCCCTCCAATTACTTTCTTATATCATGGCACATTTATTTCACTCTGATGAGATGAGGCTTTTCTAATTTCCTGTATAACCACCCCCAGTTCTCTGTGTATCTCCCATTAAATTGTGAACAGACTTCACACATATTTTTAGATGTTTGAAAACGGCAGGAAGAGCTTTTTGATGTTTTAGAACATGTTCTGTCCCAGTGCCTCAATATTGTTTGCTTGCTAACTCCTCAAGCTTATGTGATCCATATGAATGGACTTCAGGCTTTTGAGAAAGTTTACCATATCATTACCATCTGCCTAAACTGCTGCAGTCAGAGGTCTTTCCCTCTAATGTCAATGCCACTTTGAAAACAAAGTTGCAGGATTCCTCCCTGGCTTGGAACATATTTAGAAGTCAATGCCTTATTTTCTGTGATTAGTCTGTAACAATGTCAAGTGTGAAATTTAAATTAATGAGCGCTTCACTTATTGAAATGGCTTCAGCACTTTTGCTACTTTCATTGATTTCTATTTACTTTGGCAACCACAACTATGAGGAACGTATTTCTAGATGTGACTAAACAGACTAATAATATGCTAGAATAGATGCACGTACTGATCGAACATTACACTTAACTCTAAGCTTATTTTGAAAAATTAACATAATAGGATAAATATATTATTTATAAAGCACTGTTCATTTCCTGCATTTCAAACAGTGTCACCTTTAAGTTATTTTCTTACCACTCTTTCCACACTAATGATTGGACTACACTAAAGCAGTAAATATGGTATCAACATTACCACTCCATATAATCAATTTGAATTTTAACTAATATATTCATCATCCAGTAAATACCATCACAGCAGCAGATAAAGCTGTAGCTAACCTTCAGAGTACTTTGGCCTCCTGGTGGAGGCCAATTTTAAGGAAGAAGCTCCATTTAATTCCTAAGAGGTAAAGAAAAAATCTTTCATTCCTGTCTGTCCTTCCTAATATATCAAATAGTAATTTTTTTAAAATTGAAAATCTTACAACTTTCATATTTCTTGCTAGTATCTGAAAGAGTGCCAATCAGTGGAAAAAGCAAAAGGGATAGTTGTTTAGAAGAGAAAGATAAGGCTAGGATTCTCTGCCTACAGTTTGGTTTGGGTTTCTAACCAAAAACTGGGAGGAAAAGGGAGGTGGAAAAGAGAAATCCAGCCTCCCCAAAGGCTGATCAGGTAATGCACCAGAGACAGTGTTGTGCTCTCTGGAGCTCTGCCCATTCTCCATAAACATAGGGTTAACCTTCTCAAAAAGGTCTTTTTATATAGCACAGCCAAATCCACAGCTATTAAAGCCAAATTCTCATGCCAAATAAAAAAAAATTAAATGTAATTAAGGATGGATTCTCACCTTCAAATAACAAAATAATCCTCTATGCAAATCCCCACTCCGTGAAATGGATGTTACAGGCAAATATGGATTTAAAATAAATCAAAAAAAGGTAAAGGAATATGGAGGGTTTGAACTTTGTAACTTTTGTTTTACACCCAGATTCTGCAAAACCTTGGATTTCCCTAAGCAGCTGTATTTGAACAGATCCTTGCAATATCAGTTATTCAGTCTCTCCAAACATTGGTCTACTAAGAAACTCGGATGATGACCAGTGTGCCTGTGACTCTAAACTTGGAGCCACTTGCTCCTGTAGAATTACATGTGCAAATTCCCTGGGCATCACTGGGAAATGAAGGGTGCAGCATCATGTATAGTCTAGAAACTTCAACATGGCAGTCTGCTGATGCTGGAGATCTATGAATTCTTCCATGGATGGAAGGTTGTGTTAGCAGACTGCAACTTGCTGCATTGTAACTTTGAAGATAAAATGACCTCTTTTCTTCCTTCTGTTTCCATTTTGCAGGAAAACCTGCTCCCCCTGGAGACATGCTCCTGGGGCTGACCCAGGAGTCAATATAGTAAATATAATAGTTGTGGAAATGGAAAGGTCTCAACCTTCTTAATTTCTGTATCTCAGCTTCTCTTTTTTGCTTCATTAATTTCTGTTGATTTAGTGGACCAAAGCCTTCATTTTTGGAAAGGATCAAATCTGAAATATTTCCTATTTAAATTCCCAAATGAGACTCCTTCCTCCAGACCCTAGCTGTGATGCAAGTCCCCCTTCCACTCTCTGGTATAGTGCTGCAGGATGATACCATGGTATGATGGTGTTTAACACAGTAAAGTCACTTTTTAAAGTGTTATTTTTAAGAGAAAAAAACCTATTTATTACTTCAGAAGAAAACTGTCTCGATAGCTATGATTGCACAGGAAAAATGATTTGTTCTTATCAGACTAGACGACAGTTCTTTTCCTTGTAGAAAAGGCTTCGAAGAGCAGATGACAGAGACAAAATTAGAATTTTTCTAACAAGCATCCCATACATGCACATCTGCAAAGTGCTCCTGCTTCCTTCTCTGCAATCACTGCTATATATGAATATTTCTCTTGAAATTAGAAAAGCATGTGAATCAATTTTGGCTTCATGGCTGCACCTTAATCTGACTAAGCAATTACAGATGAACAGCAGAAGGCTCACAGATCCTTGCATTTACTCAAAGGTCCCCAAAGTTCCAAAGAAAATGTGAAACCTTTCTTGATGTTCGAACCCATATTGGAATTTATTTTTTAGTTTTCTCTCACATATGAAAACATTCTGAAGCTCTTCAGAAATTCTGAATTAATACGCATCTACAATGGCCTTTTTAATGTCGAGAAGAGAAGGATGTGTCCGAGCATATTAACAGGGCCAAAAGGCTTCTACACTGCAGACAGTCACTGAGATTTGGGAAGGTTATAGAAAAAAGAAGTGAAGACTGACAAAAGCTTTTTAACGAGCTTGTAAAGAATTCTGGAATCACCATGTGTGGACAATGTGACCAAACAAAAGTCCGATTTTTTAAATTAATTTCAGTTTTAAAGGTAAGTCAATATTAGAAAAACAGTCAAAAGAACTCATTCAGAAGAACTTGATTGAAAAAAGCAAGTAAAATCAACCATGTGCTGTCAGAAGCACAGTACACATAAACGAAAAGAGCGAGTGAGACAGAATTTCCCCAATTTCCTTCACTTGTTATATTTGATAACAAAGCCAAGTATGTTGCCCAATAAACCATGCTGCTCTACCTCTACCCCTGCTGCTCTCTCCTGGGGTCAACTTGGAGTTTTATGACAAGATCACAGTGAGATTATTGCATAATAAGAAGAATATCTAGAAGGACAAGGGCATTTCTACTGAAGTGTGGAGAAACTCATGTAGCTGCATGCTCAAAACACAGACAAGAAATAAAGCAAGGACTGATGCATGAGCAAAATCTAGCCTGTGCTGGTGTGCAGGTGTCCTTTACATGTGGTGCTATAGCTATGCTGGGAGGAACCTGCAGTTCTTGGAAAAAAAGCTCTCTTCTGAATTCTATGAATTATTCTGGCACAGCTAAACCAGAAGCCAAGGCTCCTTGGGGCATCAGGACATCTTGCTGCTGGTTTTAATGAGCTGTCCTGTGAATTCAATTCGTCAGCATCCCAGTGACCCAAAACCAGTCATCACTAGGTGCTTTCTGTGCTTTCTGACCCTGTTGTAGTAAGCAGGAAATGTATAAGAGTTTTGAGAGCACTATGGCAGATGGCATTGACATACAGACAATTGTAATTTTCTACCTTAGACCATCAAAACTCAAGAACCTGTAATTCCTAGAAATAGGACAGATACTGCAACTGCTCAAACTCCACCAATATTTTTACCCCTTTCAGTCTGCTATTTTGAAAATATACACATTGATTGCTGCATTAAATAATTGTTTTGCCCCACACAATGCAGTGTTTTGCATATTTGCTGATGTTTCCCTAAAAGCACTGCGGGAATGAATCATTACTGAAACAATTTACTTTCAGTTAGTGCATGAATGCCTTCCCATGATGCTTTGATGCTTTGTTTGTCCTCCTATAAAAATTATTTATGACCCACGTGTGATCTTTTAAATCAGAATACTTATTCAGAAATCAAAGCTCCAGCATGTTAATGCAAGTAGAAGCCCTGACTAATTTTTCAAAGACATGTTGAATATTCAAAAGCTAGGACTGAAGGAAAGGAGTTAACATTAATTAATATTTGAGCAGTAAAATAAAAGCAACAGTGAAGCTAATTTTGCAGGACAATTAATCATGAGTCTTGCTAATTACACATGGGATTTTGCAAATGATTTTTTTCTCAGGTAGCAGAGTAAAAATGATAATCCACTACCCATCAAAATCATTGGCTCCTCACCAATGTCCCCAGCAAGAGCAATTAGTGGGAACAGCAGAGCCCTAGTAATTGCATGTCAAGAGAAGAGAATGTTAGAATTTTAATTGCTCCAAATAAAGACCACTTGCTCATACATACACCTGACTGTCCAAACCTAGTCTGCAAGCTGGAGCAAGTCTATAACCACTTTCAGGTGTCTGCACAAAAATAACTTTGTGGGAGAAGCACTCTAAGCCACACACGCAGTTTCTGGAAGAAAAATATCAATATACACTTATATTCTGAACTGCAGTGTCATCACTTGACTGTAAGAACTGGGAAAAAAATATATCACCCACTTGGGAAAAATGTGCATATTCTTTATATTTGCCAAATATTTATTGCCGACATTTTTTGAAGAACTTTAACTATCTTCAGGGTGCCAAGGGCTTCAAATTTACTGAATTTTAGGATCACCAATAAAATGTTTTTAACAAGACATCTCAAGAGGGCATAAAATAAAAAATTACCATATTCATGAGAGCAAGCCTGTAAGATTGCAATGCTATAAACTGGATGTCTATAATTTGCTTGTGGTTTTCTTAATTAAAAAAAAAAACCCAAACAACTAGTAATTAGGGACTCCAGTTCCATTTTTGTACTTTATCCCAATCAGTGACATGATACTATTACTTTTTTGTTTAATATACTTACACATGGATGCACACAATTGCAAATAATCAATAATATTTAAGTATGTGTCCAAGATCTAAATGAAGATGGATATATTTAAATATTGTTTTCTGGGAAATTATTACTTTACTGGTCATGTAGTAACTTCAAAAATGTATAGGTTAAAAGGAACACCTGCTTTTTCTCTATTTCTCTTTAAGGTGTTCACCATTTACTCTCATTTTCAGATTAAATGACTGAATTGCCTTCCAAGTTCCACGATCTCCTATTGTCTTTTGCTCACTCCTGCCACTTGGATGTACACCATACAGAGGTACTAAACCACTTTCTGCTGCTAGCTTTGTTAAGCATTAAACCCGGAGTAGTAGCCTTAACTCCTCTAAATATATTCTTTGCATGCTCAAAATCACTGTACACTGTTTATTACACCGTGACTGCTTGGGAGAAAAAAAGCAGGTCATGCAGAGTGCTGCTTCCTTTCCTGAATTACCAGCAGATCACAGGTGTTTATCAGACTCCCGGAGGTGATTCAGGTAATAAACACCAGGATGGCAGTTTAAATGGTTAGAAGCTTTTCCATCAAATACAGTCCTTGCAGTCCTATCGTTTTGCATATATTGCTCACAAATGGCAAATTATTTATGCAGCCTCCTTAAGTGGTTCCTTATGGTTTTTACTTTATTTTTCCAAAGCAGGAACCTTTTGAAGATGTGTGTTCTCATGACAAGGCAAACTATCATTCCATCTGTAAGTCTGACTCATTTCTTAAAGCACACTGCAGATATATAATGCCAGTGACCTTGTTTTGCCCTTCTGTTTAGCTCAAGTATCTTTTCTAAGAAAGCACCGGTGTCATCACAGAAGTTACTATTCTGTGCTTATACAAGGAGATCGAGAATAAACTATGCAGCAGAAACTAGCTTTCCAATGAGAAAAGCTTTTTCAGAGATTTTCTTGTGAAAACTAAATGACAGCAGACATTGACTAAGATTGCCACATCAAAAACAGGTTTTAAAAGGATTTGTTGTCAATTAAAATAGGAGTTGTTTTAGGAAAAATAAGTGTTTGAACGTAGTTTATTTTTGTCTAAGCTGACAGTCAAACTTAGGTCAATTTATGGTACTGCACAAAGTGATTGAGACATACCTCTAGCAATAGCCCTTACTTGTTAAGAAATGGAATTTGTTTCATGGTGCTGACACACCAAGACCATATTTTAATGCCTGAGTTGTGACATGAACCAATGTACTGGTATGCAGATCACCTGCTTCTTCCCTTCTTGACAAACAGCTCTGCAATAATCACTTGGAAATTCCTTATATGCAAAGTAGGTATCAGGAAAGGATTTATGAGTGTCCAACATAATTTAGCACCAGGAAAGACAGAAGAAAAGCCAGGACAATATCAAATTTCTAAGAACCACAATTACTGCACTTGCAATGGAATTTCTCTGACTCACTTAAAATTTCATCAGCTATGTTCTCATCTCTTGACCTATTATGAATTTCCACAGAACATGTATGAAATTGAAGGAGCTAGGAAACACTCAGAATATCCAATATTAGTTTCTGCTAATTTTCTACAGTTTGACAGTCAATCTCAAACCCTAGACAACAGACTATGGCTGTATCTTACTTATCAGGTAACTAATACAGTATCACTGTTTGGATCATGGTGGGTCAGAGTAAACAAATATTGATTATTCTACTTTTTTACAGTATGAGAATTAGCCACACCGAAAACAAGCAACTTGGTCAAGAAAATACAGTAAATCTGTAGCAGAGCTAAAGCCTGAATTTAAGTCTATCAAGCCCTAAAATCCTACTAATGTCCCAACACACCCTTTCTAATCAGTGCTTTTTACAGTTTAATGAAAGATAATTCAGAATATAATATTAGATATAATGAGGAATGTCAAGAATTGTGCTATCCAGTATGAAATTGAGATTGAACTTGGCTCCTTTCCTGCTGTCTGTTAATGGCTTAGGATGTAAGTTGTCTGTTCATCTTCTCATGCCATTTCAGGCTGTCACTAAAACCTGATCTTACCTCACAGGCTGTGAAAAATGTATAGGTCTTTAACCAATATTTATGAACAAAATGCAGATGGCAGAAAATGCTGGTAGATTGAACGTGGACAAGAAAGATTTTCTGCGACTTCAGTTTCAGAATTCCAGACACTTGAGAGGACAGTAATTTTCAGAAAGCATTTTACATTCTAGTTCTGCTTGAGAGGAAGAGAAACAATGTCAAAATGAACTCCATATCACAGGAATGTCCTGCATGCATTAAAAGGATTAGCTTGCCCAGGAAACTTGTATTTTAAAAAATATTTTGAAATAAAACTAAGAAGAACTAATTTCACTTCAGTAAGTCATGTCCTAATCAAAGCCAATGAAGAAATAAGCTGAGGTGAAATACATTTTTAGATTAAAAAAGTAAGTTGGGTCACTGAAATGGAAAAACAAAGAAATGAAAAGTCAAAAATTCAATCCCCGTATAACCTCATTAGTTCAAGATGCTGATATCATAGTCTTACTACAGGTTTCACTCTATTGCATCCATGTTTCATCTTTGATAAAAACATAACATCTCAAAACACCTTAAGCAAAACAACTTGAACAATGGTACTGTACACGGTATGCAAATTGCAGGTGGCTTAAAGAGTATACAGACAGTGCAGCTGGCTTTTATCTGGCAAACAGGTGCTAGATTTTGGATTTGCTGACTAGTCACAACTTTAATGACTTTTCAATGAGAGATGAAATGGGGACCTAGGGAGTCTTCCATTCATGCTTGTCTGGCTATTTTGATTTGGTTTTGTCTTCACTAAAAAATTTCAAAAGAACATAATAAATGAGCACATCACAACACTCTTCCTCAGATTATCCTACTCTGTTTCAAACACTGGCAGTTAATAAACATCAAAATAATGTGTTTAGATACTGGAGAAAAATATAGGTGGTGATGTGGCAGAAGACATTCTAAACCTTGCAGTGTGAAGCACTAAGATATATATATAAAGTGCTGCACATCAAATTGCTCTAAATTTCCAGCTAAGACTCTGCTCCCACATGTTCAAATACACAAGAAGACAGCACCAAAGCATCAAGGCCATGAGGTTCCCTTGGCTTTGGAACAATATGGTGTAGCCTAGTCCCTGCATCTGCCCCACAGGTTAATTTGGCTCTTCCAACACCTGTACCCTGTAAACTCTCCAACACATTATAGAGCCATGTTCTTAGACACTTCAGGGTGGGATGGTTTTTGGGCTTTTTTCTTCCCTGCTTACACAGACTGGGCATGATTACTGCATGGAGCACTAGCACTTCCTCCATCCCTACTGATACTGGTTACCCTGTCATGCTATGAACTCTGGGGGTTTAAATATTTTGACCCACAAAACAGACAGGTCACAATTAAAGGCACATTAATATAAACTAAAGATTAATATTTGGTTTGAATGTTAACACTGAGGCACAATCTAAAAGAAGACATTTACTAATTCAGAGCTGAACTATGATCTTCCTTTTTCAGGGGATGCAGCATATAAAAATGAGTCCTATCAAAACCAACAGCCAGAAAGGACTATCAGAGTAGTAATCTAAACTGAATTAAACACCTGAACAGATATTACAGAGCAGGATCATTAGCTAAATGATTAGACAAAGCTCTTGGGCATCCTACTTATCCTCTCCGTTATAAAGAATGGTAAAAATAGTGCCCTACTGAGCACAATGCAAGAAGACAACATTGTCTTTTGGAGCAGGAGGAAAGCTCTGACTGGAAAAGAAACTTGCCTAAGGTTAATACAATTGTCATCTTTCAGGTACTTTACACTTCTCCAATATATCACTGCACACTTGCACAAAATGCCAACCCATTAACACAGTAATTCTGCCTACTCATTAATTATGCCATCAGTCACCCATCCTAAACATGCTGGAGATGAAAAGAAACTGCAAGATGCTTTTTCTTCTTCCAAAAGCTCCTTACCTTGACACTGAGTCTGTTTTAAGTTTCCATACACGTTCCTCCTCTCCTACAGACTTTGACCTATTTAGCCTGTTACTTGGCACTCTTTCAAAAACAGAAATCTAAAAAAAGTACAGTTTAGGAGAAAAGAGAGACAGGGAAATAATCAACAGGATGTTGATATGAGATCCAGAAGTTCCTTCCCACTAGACAGATCAATGAACAATTATCTATAAAGCATAAGGCTAGGCAGCAAGGTTCAACACTGCTCAAAATTATTTACTTCTGTGATTTTAAAAACTATTCTCCTTGCCCTTCAGTGAGAAATATTTGTATGGAGGGGTCCTGAAAGCTGAAAATTCAGTAGATGAACTAGGAACAAGCTAATAAAGCAAGCACCCGTTAATGCTGATAACTTGAGTTCTCTCCTATAGAGAGAGCCCCTTCATATGACTATGTTCAATCTGCTATTCATCACAGAAGATATTGGTACAGAAAGAATCACCCTAAAGTCCCTTCTCATTAGCCAATAAATACTGCTTGTCTTTTGCAGGATTAAGGGACAACTTAAACTCTGTGTGAAGAGTTTGCAAACTCTGGACCCAGGATGCAAGATGCCCACTCACACACTCTACAGGATGACAATTTCAACCCCAGCACCAATCTTCAAAAATTTTGGTGGCCTAATTGTTTTAGTGTCCTCATGCTCTGTAGAACACTACCTCCAGCCTCCAGTGCTGTTTCAAAGGCATTACAGCTGAGGCAACATGGACAGCCAAATTAAGAGAGAGGCTACTAGAAGCTGAATGCATTGTATCAGCAGGAGTTATCTTCAGAGTTGCCATCTGGGCCAGGGATGAGGCAATGACATTTTTTTTATTTAGCCACTAACACATGGGTTCATGCTTTCAATAATCTGGTCCAAAGCCATGATTTCTAAGATCTGCTATACCCAGGTGTCCCAACAGAGACACAGATGCCACTAGGATTGGCATCAGTCGAGAATTAAATAGCAAAAGGAAGTCTAAAAATAGTGAAGCCAAAGACTGGTGTAGGGATGATGATAGCTGTGAGCTGCTGCTGAGAAAGGGTTGTGGCATATGACCCTCACGAGGAATGAATTCAATATGAAGTCCATCTGAGAGAAGCCCCCAGCACACATGTGAGTGTACATGAGTCACAAACCACGGGGGGCATTTTTGAACATCTCTGTCCAAGCAAAGAGAAGGAAGGTAGACTTATCCCTAGAGACAATACCATGTCACATACACAGAATAACAGAATATTCTGAGTTGGAAGGGACCCAGGCCGTTCCCTTTGCCGGAAGTCTCTCTCTGTGAGAAGAGCAAGAAATTTTCTGATGTTTGACAAACTTTTACCCTTGATTTTTTTTTAAAGAATTGTATCAGTAGCAGGTGACTTTCTTCTAGATACCATACTTATTGTAAGACTGCAGTTTCCTCTTGCTCTTTTCCCACTCTGAATTGCTCTGTGGCAATCTGGGAGATGTTCAGTGCTGTTACTTTCTTTTCTAGGAATGACACTTGTTTCTGCTGTGGAGCTACTGTCAATTCATCATACAAAATCATGAAAATAGCCCCCACATCTGGAATGGGTAGCCCCTTTCTCATCTGGAGAGCAAAGTAATCCCTCTAACAGGCTATAGCGATGCAAGGCAGATCAGAATGACACAGCATTCAAAGAGTTCAAAGGCATCAGCCTCCAACACCTGTGCCATGCACACAATGTGTTGGACAGCATTCAGCCTGAGCCTGGTGCCAGTGCCAGTTGCACAAGCATGGCATCTGCTCTGAATGTTCCTGCCAGCATGCCTGACCAGGAGCCAATGCTTTTTTCCAAAAAAGGTGTTAACTCATGGGTTCATACTCCTCAGAAACAGAGAGTAGACAGAGAAGAAAAATGATTTACAAAGTAAATCTAGTAAGACGACTGTCTCTCAGTTTTGCCTGCCTACACAATGGAGAAAGCCTCTGCCAAAGTGCTATAGTTCTGTGTGCATACTCTGTTAGAAAGAGAGATAATTTAGTCTTCATCTGTGTAAAGGTGACTGGAGATAATGGAGCAGGTTGTAATAAATTTCTTTCTTTAATTAATGCCTCTGAATCTCAGAAAGGGGAAATCTGCTTTGTAATTAGGTGCGTGTTAAGCTCTACTCCACATCAGTCAAGCTCTCTACTGCAAAGCAGCATGCCCCATTCCAGTCTTGGAAAGAACAGAGTTCACTTAGTACAAATACACCTGCATCTAATGAACATCATTTATTACCAAGGCTGGGATGCAGGTCTAACCATACTTCCTAACACATAACTTTCACAAAGTGTCTAAAATTAAACTACTGTTGTGGCTGATCTAAAGCCAACCCTAACACCAAAACAGATTGACAGTGCAATATTTTAATGCCTGGAATGCATGGCTGTCCAGTTTTCACAGGACTGATTAAACAGGAGGTTTTTCAGAATTACATCAGAGTTCCAGAATTGGTGGAAGGGATGAAGATGGAAGTAAGCAAATGTACTCAAGAAGAAAGGCCATTGTGTTCTCTGTAGACACCAACAAACAGAAACATCTGCACAAGTGCTTCAACACATCCACAGAGCTTACACAATCTTGCTAGAACATTTCTTCTTCTACCCTTCTCTACTGTCCTTACAACAGGCTTACTTTGCTCTTTCCACCACTAATGCAAGACCATCATTCTCCTAACTAAAGTCAATCCCTTTTGAGATAGTTCACAATCAATCCCCTAAACCCAAAATATCTCTATAATAAACCAAAGACACAGAAAGCCGAATTTAACCTAGACCAACTCTGCCTTCTAACATCAACCTTCACAAGTCTACTCTCTGAAGTTGTTTTCTCATAGCAGCATTTTGCACTTTTTCCCTACAGCATCCATGGTGCCACTCTAGACAGGATCAGATTAACAAACATGGAACCTCTTCTAACTCCCTCGTTTTGGGTTTTGGAGGTAATTTTTTAATTACAGGAATAAGCCAGTCTGATTATTAAAAAAATAAAACTTAAATGCTGAGAAAATGGTCTACTGCACTTATCAAAAAAGGCTTAACTCCACCTTTTGGTAATAAATTGCATATGTAAGTGCTAAGTATAATTTTCTATTAATAATTTATTAATATTATTTATGTTATTTAATAACAGCATACACATGTCCAGGAAAGAGGCAGCATACCCCACCACTTTCTTAAGTGAACAAGTTCCTTCCTCTGCATAGTATTCCGGCCCAGAGGTATATTATGTCAGATGAACTGTCCAGTCCATCTCCACTTTTTGCACGGGAAGGAAGCTTCCAGATAAAGGAAAGAACAGTCTTAAAAATGAGATACACAATGATGGAGACCATAATGGCATCTAAAAGCATTTCCAGTAACACAGAAAAATCTTTATTGCTTTCTGCATGCTTCTTAATTATGTTAATCATGATGAACTTTAATATTATTACCCACTAATAATCTTAAATTGATATCAAGGTAGATGCATTATATATTACTATATGATTTCCACGCTTGTCTGCATGAAGGACAAATGGGGTGAATTTTTTCATTATGGCTTCTGTTATATTTTCTTCCTCCACCCTGGGTAAAGTCAATCATGTATTGCCACGAAAAGAAATCCATAACTCATACTGTTTTGAGGTCAGCTTTTCCTATTTTGAGAATGGACAGGTTCACAAGTACAGATGCAAGATTGTTATATAGCCATGGTAAAAGGATAGCATAGTCAGAGATTTGCACACGTAAATAAAAAAATTTACAAATTAACTGTATAGAAGGAATTTGAAGATGAAGATTGATTTATCATCCATTGCCAGACAGCAGTTTATACTGGAGCATTGGAGAAGAAAGTTAACTCATTAAAAGGATGGTGCCAATAAAAAATGCTTAGTACCCTTTATATAAAAAGTACTTATATTTGTCATTACCAGAGAGGATTGACTGAAAGTTACCCAAATGTAGAATGTCTGTGAAATCCTTTGAGAACAAAAAAACCTGTGAAAATAGCATTGCCAGGGCTGGGAAAAATGGACCCCTATAATGCCTTGATAAAGAGATAAAGTAAATGGTGTCATAAGGTGCTTTAAAAATAAATAAAGAAAAATACTGGCTGCAGTGGGGTATTTTGCCATTGGATTTCTAGGTTTGGTGTAGGACAAACCTCACTAAAGACCAAAGACATCAGACAGCCAATGTGTACCTAGATGCCAACTGGCCAATTTAGCTCCAAAACTCAGATGTTGTGCTGTGGACAGCTGACCCCAGCTTTTCACAAAATCTTAAACAGCCAGGCAGCCCCAGGCCAGCAAGGTAGTCTGAAACTATTCCCATCATTGCCCTCATGTCTCCACCCGATTCTTCTTCACAACTTCTTAATTCATCATAGCTGTCACAAATTCCTTCTGTAAAAGACCCTGACTGAATGCCCACACTCTCTGCCTCTGCTCAGACAGTGTGACCAAGGGCTCAGGAAACAGTACAGACTAAGGGGAGGCACTAGGACATAAATGCTGAGCTATTCCCAGCATGCAGGGATAGGGACCAGGGGGGACCAGAGTGCCTGACTGAGGTTGTGAGACACAGGACATCACCTCTTCTCTGCTTGCCCCCATCCTTTTGGTCTCGGTACAGCAGGGATAGATGAGACTCATTACTTCCCTCATAAAAATGTGTGAGAGCATCTGGAAGAGTCAGGGCTCGGCATCCTAGAAATGGACGAACACAGCATCTCTACTTTTGAAAGGCACAGCCCCGGCAAATGGCACAGCCCCAAAAATCCCTACGGAACATTTTCTCAGCAATGTCTAGGCCACAAAAGATTTGCCTTCCTCCTCTGCCCATTGTATGGTCAGGGCAGAGAAACACAGATCTTTTCCAGAAAACTGGAAAAGAAAACTAGACTCTGACTATCAGGGTCACAGTAATGAAAGAATCAATCATGGAAAAGCCTGTGGGTATTTTAGCATGCCATAGGAGGTCTTAGGACAGTTTTAAGACAGATTATTGTGCTGGCAGAGCTTTCTCAGAGAGAACAGCATCCTCTCTCAGTTTCCCAGGCACAGACATTCTCCAGGCGTTGTGTGGACACCCATCCACCAGTGACAGCCAGCTAGATGGCAGCCTGGAGTACCCCTGCAGATCTGCCCTTCTAAATATACACCTATGACAACTGTTAATACCAAACTGTCATCAATGGAAAATTAAATGTTAAGGAAGAGTGGAGAAAGAAGACCTCTAATTCTGCAAGAGTTTTGGGGGTTTTTTTCTTTTCTCATACCGAAAAGGCAACTGTTTAATTTATCAAGAGATTTCTACTTGTAACCCTTACAAAGAACTGTCAGTATTTTTCACTCACTCATCCCTTTGTTTTCTCTTAAATTGGGGGTACTGTCCTACGGGAAAGCCTCTCATTTTTCCAGTCTCATTATGTCTTAACTGAAGCCTCAAAAAACGGCATTTAGCAGTCTAAAACCTGACTAAAAAGAGTGGAAAGAGGAAGTAGTTAGAAGAATGTGGAAACTTCTCAGCCAAGCCCCACAGATTCATCCTGAGGAGGAGGTAGCTGGAACTTCAAAGGGAACTCAGCCAAATAAAGTCCCTGGCATAGAGAAAGGGAATTGGAAATCCTCTTGATTCTGCTGGAAATACCACAATTAAAGGATGGATCAGATCTTTGCAACAGTCCCATGAGTTCAGGCAATACCACACCCAGTCTGTCATGGCAGGAAATTGAGAACAGCAAGTTGGTAAAAGTGCCTGCTCACATCAGAGATAGTGGATTCCTTGAGGAACTAGAACTAAATCATAGGATAAATCGTGACACCAGAATTTCTAACCCTAAATGGAAGGGTAGATGAGCTGCTCACAAGAGCAGTTTTACCATCATAGGACTACGAGCAAACTATGTCACTGTGTGTGCTGGAGGCTGATCTCAGGTTATACCAACCAAATTCTAATTGTTACTGGTACACACACCTACCCCTTATAGGCCAAATAAACCATGCCAGCCAATAGTTCTGGAGATATACTAAGGGTTACTGCTACCACAGCTGCAAAATTAAGAGATCTAAACTATTCCATGCCTGAAGCCATTCAAAGAGGAGTCTCTCACATAAAATACACAGCCATAGCTAATGACATGTTGTATATAAAAAGTCATGTCTAGCCCTCCAGGGGGTAACTAATACATTTAGTAGATATTTAACACGCAATTTAGAGACTTTTCCAGATTTCTCAAAACCAGTTTTTTTGGGGGAGGAGCAACTGTTGCCAGTTTAGAAGATACTTTCTGTGAAAACAAAAACAAAAACCAACCAAAAGCAAACCCCAAAACAAACAAACAAACAAACAAAAACATAAATAAAATTCATGGCAATCAAGAAATCTGCATACACTTGGCCAATATCAGTAAAGAAGTTTAAGGCTGCTTGCCTTCCAGGATACGGACATTTTTATGAGATCCTTAACAGAAGAAATTTGTCTTTGTAACCAGTCTTCTTTTTCCTCACTAAGAAAAAGTATGTAGTAGTTTGTGTTGTAACTAAGAGCACAAATATAGTAGTGCCAGAGGTCTGATTAGCTGTATTTCTGACAAACAAATCAAAATTAAATATTTAACAGCAGTACCAGGAAGGACAAGGAAAGGAAAATTCCAATTAAGACAATGGGGCTGATTCTTACTTGACTTAATAGCAATGTTGATCGAGAGTAATTGATGCTGAATTCAGAGAAATTACTCAAGGGGAGAGAAGGGGATGGAAAAGGATAAAGAATAACAGTTTTCAGAATTACAGGCCATAAAAGATATCCAGAGCCAAGAAAGAATTCCTTACTGATTTTCTATTGCATTCACATTTGGAAAACAATTTCATTTCTTTCCATGAGACCTTTGCATTTCCAAAGCTTCTTAAAGACAAAATATTTGGTCGAGTGTGTTACATTTGCAGCAATTAGTGGGGCAGCCAGTCAGAAATAGCTGTGGCAATGAACTGTATCCATTGCAAAAAGGGACACGCTAAGGAGAGGAACAAAACTGATTCCTCATTCCTTCCAAAACAAAGGGCACAGTGCTGATCAGACTTTGGGCTGGGTTCATTTCAATCAGCCTGTGGGAATTCATTACACAGACTGTAAGATACAGTTTTGAGAATTTAGCTCTCCTTCTCTAGGCCTCCATCTCCTGAGAATCCTACCCACACTTTCAACCTCTTCAGTGTTCTGTCTGAGCATAGCTGTCTCTGTGGGTCATGGAAAGTTTATATACAATGCTCGCCAAAGACTACTGGCAACCTGAGACTTTCTGTGAGGATTTCACACACACATTTGTAGAGCTCATCAAGCTCCAAGAGCCATCCCTTGGCTATACTGCACTCACAGCTCACAGTCCTGGTCTGCATTAGCACATCTAAAGTACAAACAACCTCTTCCTGTCCCAAATCCTGCACTTCGTTGGAGAGGCTGTTGGTGCTGTGTCTGCATTTCTCTGTCACTGAATCATGAAGGGTACAGGGATATCTGTAACGACAGCAGACTCTCAACCCTTTTGTACCTGTGTTACTGCTGCTTTTTTATATCCAGTGCTCTCCCTACTGCTCAGCACCACGTATTTTCAACATGTCTGCACTGATAATGCTGCTCTGACTGCACAAAGGACTGGCAGCTTTTCAGTTACCAAAATAGTGGCTGTTACATAAACAGTTTTCTCAACTCCTTTGGGTTTGATGCTTCTGTGACAATGTTTATAGTTCACATTTTGACAATGTTTTTCAGTATTCAAAGATTTCCATTGTATTAGTTTGTCTAATACTGACATCTCAAATGCCATCCCAATCTCATCTATCATTTTTATGCAAGATTTTTCCTCAGAATTATTAAAACCAGTCATGAGCACTTCAGGAAGGGCAGACTCATCTAAGCAAGCAGCAGGCCATTTGCATACTAACAGCATGGTAACAGCTTCCACAGTGGAAGCAAACCAATATCACAAAATGGTGTGCTAAACCCAAAATGTCAACTAGACCAGAAACAAATAACAGCTGACATAGCCACCCAAACCCACAATGAAAACAGTCACCACCAGACCTTCATCTGCACAGTCTCTGGATACTAAAACCATGTTTGTATTTGGGTTCTAGTAGAGGATTGTATCAACAGGGTAATGTTCTTTTTCAGTCACCTATGTGACAGGATCACAAAATTGATATAGCATTAAAGATTTTTCTCTTTATCCCAGGAAAGTTACACAGCCTTCCTTAGAAAAAAAAGATGGGTAGGTAGGGAAAGAAGCCTGTGCTTGAAACTGAAGGAAGAGGAATATAGCATTCTCTGTTCTCCTCTGTAAATTAATTTTATTGTATCTAAATCAAAATGTCAGTGCATACTTTATTTTCAGCTACTTTTATATCCTGTATATTACACAGCTGTGATTTCATGTTGCATTTCAAAAGTACATTTCCACAAAGTGTATTTCTAAATAGTAGAAAGTGTCACAATACTTTTACCTGAACATGCAGACA
Source organism: Cyanoderma ruficeps (assembly GCA_008694505.1). NCBI lineage: Eukaryota > Metazoa > Chordata > Aves > Passeriformes > Timaliidae > Cyanoderma > Cyanoderma ruficeps. Next base: position 20,298,978 of record VZDJ01000594.1, read on the forward strand.
ATACTTCTGGCCTAATATCTTTCTGAACCCTTCCAGTATACAAATTGTTGTACCATTGGTGAAATTGCCCTGGATTTTGTCCATAACAGCAAGCACTAATAGAAATTGCAGAAGATGCAAAAAAGCCTGAAATGCTCACTGGGTAGGTGAAGGAGGGTTTTTTTCCTTCTCAACAGATAGATATGTCGTAGAATAGGAAAACAACCTTCTTTTTTATATATCCTATTTATATAAGTGTTACATTTTAAATGAGCTCTTGCATGCTGCATTGTTGCTGCTGGCTTTTTAGAAAGGTCTTTGAGGACTTCATCTCTTGTGCCCATGAATTTCCAAGTGTCATTTATACTTTATCATAAGCAGGAGCTCACACATGCAAATGGCATTTTTTGAAAGAAGTGATATGAGATTTCATTTGCATCAAATTTTAAAAGCACACATAACAACCTTTTTCCTCAACATAGGCCATTAGACTATATACCATGAGAATAAACCATAATACTAATTTTGCAGTGTAAAGAATGGAAACAGTGTATATACATGCAATTTTAGGCATATGAAGGCTATTTAAATCTAAAATTTGGCAGCTTCGAGTATACTCGCACAGTATTTTTAATACTGATATATCAGAGAATGTCAATGTGACTGACAGCTGACTATATTCATATTTACACTACAGAATGCAGCAGGTTTGTTTAATTATGATATCACATCAGATTACAATTCTTTTTAAAGTGCTATGATACGTACTTTCATGGTCACGTAACAGATTAGCATTTAAAGCTTCTAAATAAGTCATTCTAAATTAGGTGTGAGTTATTCTTTTAAAGTGCTTGGAGGCTGTTGGACTGAAGGTGCTTTAAAACCCAGTCTCACCCTTCCATGGAATGACACATCAGTGCAGGGCATGATGATGTTCCAGTGGCTCCAGAGGAAGCATTCAGAGAACAAAGGCAAATGTGATGGGGGAAGTACTAAAGGAGTTTATACAGTACCTACTTTAAAAGCTCCATTGAAGTAAAAGACTGTGACATTTGCACTCAAAGGTATTTAAGCACCCGGCTGACTTAGTGTTTTAAAAATACGTGCAAGTAATATCTATCTAACTGAGAAAATGGACCTTACTAATTGTGACAAATTCTGAAACAAGCACTACCTGCAGATCAACATGCACGATTATATCTGAAAGCAGAAAAATGCCCTCCATCCTAAACTCATGGCCTATTCCTGTAAAACTGTGTTTCTGTAACAGCTCAGTACACAACAGGCAGCATTAAAGTTCAGTAGTCAGTTTCAAACATTCTTGATTTTACCTACGCCAAAGGTAACATTTTTAGAAGTCAAAAGTTGTGACAGAGATATCCAATGTAAGGTTTATATTAAGCAGTGGCTAGATAAAGTTTATTAAAACTACCCCTCATATTCCAAAAGAATGCCACTGCATTATGTAGCTACCTTAATGTTCATCCTGTTACATCTCTGGTTGCCATGGCAATATCCTCCTAGGTATTTGTAAGGTCACAAAAAGAAGAGCTAACCCTCTTACTCCCAGAATAACTAATGCAGCTCAGTTACTGGCTTGATGTAAATAGTCTCAGGTGACAGCAAACTGTACATATAGTCAATTACAACTGCTCAAAGGAAATGATTTGTTGTAAGAGCCTCTGTTCAACCTCGGTGACATCAATGTTTCTATGGCAACAGTTACCTCTTGCACTGCTTAGAATTGAGTATTGATCAAACTAGGGCCAGCACTATTTCAGAGACTTGCTACTTTTCTGTGTGGCAATTTACAATAGGAACTCATAACATCACTGTATATTTCAAGCCCCAAGGAACCAATTTAGCAGACAGTTACAGTAGAATATTAGCAGAGGTCAATAATGGAAGTCTGATTATAGTCCTGGAACAATTATTCAAAGCTTTTGTTGTCTGCCCTTTCATCACTCCACCAGCTATTAAAATCTTCAAATAATAATATTCATCCCCAAAGAAAGTGCTGAATTCATTCATCTTCTATTTTAAACTTTATTTTTCATTGTTATGTTATCTATCAATAAAATTATTCAGCTATATTAGCCACGCTCTGACCTCTCAGAAGTAAATAACTATTGATCAAGGAGTGGAGCTCTGATGGCATAGTACAGGGCTTCCATTAATGGTCTCATTGGCCCAGCAGATAAGGTGATTCTGGCAGGAGAGCAGACAAACAGCACAAGGCCATTCCCAGTGGAGAGCAGGAAGGCACACATGGTCCTGTGCAGGGGGATGGGGGCTCCTCTCCAGGTCTGTCAGCAGAGAAATGGAAAAGCCTTTGTAAAACGTGTGTGTTCCAGAAATGGCATTTACCCCTCTCACACGCAATCCCTACATCTGGGCACTCGCATTTCAGAGGGGATAAGGAAAGCTTTCATGTCACCTGCTTTCCTTTATGCAAACACATACAGTGTGGGGGTCTTTTGTGTGTTGAATGGCAAAAATGGCCAGTCTCAAGACTAATTAAAAATTTGTTGTGACCAATAATGCTGAGAATGTCAAGAGAATGATGTTAATCTAAGAATGTTTCTTCTTCATTGATTGTGAAGGGTTGTAGACTGAACAGATTGTTTGCTTCTTAATTTTAAAAATATCACACACATCAGCCGATGATTTGTCCCTCCTTCTGCTCCTACAGTAATTTTCCTTTATGCTTGAAATAGGAAAATGAAAGAAAACTCTTTGCATTGTTTGCAACAATAAACAATGTACTGTATTTGATCTGTCTAACTGTATCAATTCATGGGTACTCACAGAATTAGCCTGTATCTTAACATGATGCACTACAAAAAATATTTTCCCATACTCCCCAGCTATTTGCAAAATGAGGCATTTATGGAAAGCTAAGTTTGTCTCCTGCTCTTCCACCTATTTTAGTAGGTCAACCCAGAAATTTTAGTTCAGGCCTCTTCTATGTAAATTGTGCTTCAGATGCACATACATTTTCATTCAAATCAATAGGAGTCTGATTTATCAAAGGAGGAAATGATCCCCTCATTGAGTCTTCTTCTCCAAAGTAGATTTATGTAACTCCTACACAGACATAATGCAGTTAATTACATTCTTCTTTGAGTGCATCAGTGGGAAAATAGGATTTAACTATCAGTGATGTTAAGCCGACAAGTTCACTAGGAACTGAGAAAATTCTTGTACTCACCTCCAAAAAAGAGAGGGAGAAACTTCCAAGCTCAGCAAGACCTAAATGAAAAAGCTAGAGGGAATGAAGAGAAAACAAACAATCATTTCGGAGGATAGTAAGATTCTCAGTTTGTCACTATTCTCATTTAACTTCTTTGTCATTGTCTCCCCAAAGAGGGTCAAAAAGATCAATCTGTGATGCCACCAGGATACTCTGGCAGCTCCCCCATCTTTTATTCATTAGGTTCAGGCTGTGTTGTTTCCTGTCTATCTCAATGTCTAGCCAAGATTGAGGCCTGGATGACACAATCCAGAACAGGCAGACGTTGAACTGGAACCAGCAAAGTGAAAGGCAGGGAACACATATAGTTACCTTCTCATTGGAGGATCAATTGTATCAACCTAAAAGCTTTTAAGGGATTCTCTCTTTTTGCCTCTCAGAGAGAAGAAAAGTAAGTTAAAAGTGTCTTTCAAGTCTAGTGTTGATCAAGGGTAATGGGAGATTTCTGTTGCAGCTGCAGAAGTCATTCAGGTTCCTGCTTGTATGGAAGTGTCTTGGAAAAATGTGGTTAAGAAATGCAGAAATGGCTTGCTAGTGAACACACTGCAGAAAGCAGAGTGCAAAGACTATCTTGCTGTTTTCTGCAAAAAAATGGTGTAAATGAAAACTGTACTTATTTTTAAAACAGGTAGCTCTCCTATGGTTTGGAAATACTTTTTTTCTTGTATGAATGGGCTACGGCAATTAAACACTGACACAGTGTTCAAGTACAGTGACCAAAAAAAGTGCACTATGCAGAAGCATCATCCCAGCATAGTTTCCATCACCATTTTTGTGGATTACAATTTATATACCATTTTGTACAGCAAATTTGAAGTGTATGAGTTGTACCATTCACTACATGGTGTTAAAGCGGTTAAAATTATTGCTTCATACTTTAAATAGAAAAATGAGATAGGGTTAAAAATCAAGAAAATAAATATCATAAATTCTAATGCTATTTTAGGGTTAATTCCAGCTGCTTCTTCTGGAACTAACAACTATATCTAGGCTGAGGTGTTAGATTATTGTTCCATTTAGGCACAGTCTTTTCTGGTATGTTGAATCAGACCTTGAAATTATTAAGGAATAAATTGTCTTCGGTGCATACAGGGACAGACTTTTAAAGCAGTTCTGTGTGGTTCTGATCAATAAGTACATGGTTTATGTTCTTGACTACATCGTCTTGATTTAGGGAGCTCCCTTCTAGCCTAAGACATAGTATTCCTGTATTGGGATGAGCTACAGTGAAACAACATGAAGACCATGAACTCACCTATCTATTATTTCTCATCACAGTCTGCAGGTAAAAATATGACACCTCATAATTTTATCTTTCTGTATATCACTGTACAATCAACAGTACTTTCTTTTCATAAAAACCTACTTGACAAAAATTGTAAAATTTGAGAAAGCACTAAGTCTTTCATGTTGCAGAAATACAAGCTGCACCAACCCCAGCCTTTAAGTGAGCCAATCCTCCAACTGGAAGATATAAGCTGTCACAAGTGCTTTACACAGACTGCTTTATACACTGATTTTGAATTTTGAATTTCATTGTGGGCTGACATTACACAATAGCCACCAATATCTGCAACAGCAGCAAGCACCAGAGATGCTCTAAGTAGCTACCACTTCTGGGTGAATAAAACTGTTGAACACATTCTAGCATTTTTCTGTTTTCAGTATTCAGTCCAGTTCACTAACTAGAAAGAAATAGTTATAGACTGAAATTGAAATCTAATTCCAAATTCATATTAAAGAGAAACACTAACAACTCCCAGTGGTTACAGCTGAGGCAGGATGCATTTTCCACCAAACAAATATGCAAATGCAGTCGGTCCTCTCCTGTTTTACAAGAAAGATGACTTTTGACTCTGCATTTCAAACCATTGCTAAGAGAGATGGACTTTTACCCCTTCAGTCTGCTCAACACCAGTGCTGTTTTCCTAACTTCTGAGTAGTTTAGAGGAAAAAAGTTAGAAGCCTGTGAAGAAAACAAGGATGCAAAAACGACTCTCTTATACCTTTGCCTGATGAGGTATCAGAAAGTCAACATCCTCAAAACTAGTAAGTCAGAAGAGGCAATAGAAGCAGAAGTTGCATTGGAAACATATCTCTAAACTTCGGTTTACAGAAAACAAATAAGCAGGGTAACAAGGAGCTTACACACACAACAATCGAGGAATATGAAATGGGATCTCACATGCATAGTTGTCAATATATTTTGATATATAGTTGATGACTTGATATATAGTTATATCCCCTATTTCTACGGGAAACTCAAAAGATATCAATTCTCTTGCAATTAAATGTTTACCACAATAAAATGGAGCAAAAGAAATTGTTGTACCAGACAACATTCAATTTGAAGCAGTGTGCTTTAAAATGCACATGTATAAAAAAATCAAAACTAAAAAATATATTTGGCCATTGCATCTCAGAAGAAATGATAGAATCTTGTTGAAGCATGGCCAGTAACCACTCCAGAATAAGCCTTCTTATGAAAACAAACCCTCTAATTTGAAATAACATTATCGTGGAATTGTTTTAATGGGACAAAAAAAAGCTCCATTCCTCCATCTCTAACTAGAAATAGCAATGAATTAAGAGGTATTCCTCATGTTCAATTTCAAACATTCTGTGTTGGGTTCAATAAACTCCTCAGAAGCAAATGTTCAGCTAAGACCATGCAGGGTCAGAAACATCAGGAGCTCCTAAAGGACATAATGGAGACTTGGAGAAAACCTCAGAAAAGCAGTTAGGAAAGTTGGCCTCTTTAACCTATAGGTTTTTTTTCCTTAATACAGAACTGGGCAAGTGACTAAGTATTGTTAAGTAGTTTTCTAGGGTTTCCGGACTTATTTCTTTTGATAAGGGCATTTGCTAAAAGTAAAATTCAAACCCAAACAAGCTTTGTTAAAGCCCCAATTCCTGCGTTCCTCACCCTGGCTTTGCTAACATAGGTTAACACCCAATCACGTATTTCAAGGTCAGAAGGGACCAATGTGATCATCTCGTCTGAAATACTGCAAAACACAGACCACAGAATTTCACCCAGCAATTCCAGTGTCTAGCCAAGTAATTTGTGGCTGAACTAGAGCGTATCTTTCAAAAAGTCAGCCAGCAAGCTCTTAACCATTTGTGCAACTTCATTTGCTTGAGTATGTTCATTTAGTTCACTTGAGTAGATGGAAGTGTGTGGGCTTAAGAGTGCTCAGGGTCAAAATGCCAAATAAACAAAACTCAGCTGCCAAACCCCCAAAGGTTTGCCATTATTAGTGAGGGAAGACCCTATTTTGATTCACAAAGCTCTAGGTTATTCCTGCAAGATAAAGGTTTTTGAAATTCGTTAGGATGTCAAATATTTAGAGCTTAAAAAGAAATATATATCAGCAATAGCAAAATCCTTTGGCTGACCTCACAGGCAAAGGCACATGGAGAGATCATAATTTCCACAGATTTTAGAAAGAGTAAACACTTTCCAGCTCTAAAAAGTAATCCTGAAAGTAAAAAGAAAAAAAAATAGTGGGGGGAGTGAGTGGAATAAAAATACTCAACACATCAACACATCTTTAATCTTCAAATACACATATACAGCTTCTCCACAAATGGAGGGAAATCTCATCTACCTGTTTAAACCATCATCCAATCTATCTGCACAGAAAACAACTATTTTATTCTGATTATTTAACTGCTCTCAAGCTCCTATTGAAGAGAAGGATCAAGCCACAAAATAGGTTACATTTTAGACAAATATAACATATTTTGAGTACAGTCCCAACTAGGTCTTTCTTACAGACTCAGCTTCAACTGTAATGAGCCTCATTTTAGAAAGTTAAGCCCTTCCTTGCCTTTGTAGAAGAAATTTCTCAATAAAAACATCATCTTTTCCAGAAAGGAAAAATAAGTCTGATTTCTTTGTGGAAAGAGTAGAAGCAAAAGAAGTACCAGTGGAATGACAAAGTACTGTAATAAGTCAAGGATATAGATAGGTTCTATTTCTAACCTTGGTATCTGCTAATGTGGAAAATCTCTTCCTTTTCTCCATGTTAATTTCCAAGGTTTGTTCTGGAAATCTAATTAAAATTGCAAGTTTAATTAAAGCAGTAAGTTTTCCAGAGTAAAGTCTATACTTGCTGTGATTGTGTTTGCATGATGTACTGGTAAGTACCAGCACAAATATTTTCATGTTCCTTCTTGTTACGTGTTACACAACCAATCAGACAAGAACAAAAGTGAGGAAGGTGATCAAACCTTTTGAAATAAGGTAATTTGAAATACCTGAGGGAGTAGAAAGCTAAGATGCTAAGAATAATAAAAAAGTAGAAAGGATAAAAAGATGGGGGAAATGAGAATTTATTGAAGAGACAAATGCTGAGTGCAGGTTTTAAAAAAAATTAAAAATCTAGGCTTGAAGTAGAATTGCAGAATGGTATTTCCTGATGGGTCACTTGCAATATGTTGCATCTCTATGCCACAGAAGTAAGATGAATATTACACAGCTAAAACTTTGAAGACCGTGCTTGGCTTGCCAGTATGGAGCCTGCCTTCACCGTTATTACTGAAGGAGGATGTTTTTATTTGCCTAGTGCAATGCATTATGCCCATAAATCCCATCCACTCAGAAAGTCAAATTAATGCTAACCTACAAGATACATTAGGTATGGGTTTAAATCAGTCACTTCAGATATACTGCAACCTAGTTTCTATCCAGGTTTGCAATATATTCACCATTAAAATACCCTGCAAACGTCCCTCAATATGCATTGTTAGCTGGGGTGTCTCACCTTCACCAGCAATGTAAAGTGTAAAGAATACAAGATCTAATTTGTGTTGTTCCATGATCGCTACCAATGAAATTGCAGGCTGTCAAAACATTCCATGCTACAGGAAAACAAACCCTGCTGAATCACATTAGTTAACCATGTAATAGAAAAACCTGCTGATTTCCATCATGAGTAGTTTGTGCTGGGATTATGTGAGATTGTGATTTTTTCAGGTGATAGCAAAAGGAGAAAAACTGATGAATTACATCTGAATCTTAATGGTATATGGCAAAATTAAAGTGTCTACTTCATGGTGATGTCCAAATTTTCTCCATTTATCAAATTGTCCTATTTTACATAACAGGCATTTGTCGGCATAATCACTAATGTCCTATAATGTGTATGTAAGAGATATCAAAAATAATTTCAAAGCTAACAAGCTGATCCCTGTAGTTGCAGAGCTACACCTACTGCAATCATTTTAGATGAGAGAGGCATAGAAAGAACCAATGGAAAAAAAACAGTAGGGAAAATTCAGAATGCAGAAGTTTCCCTGGAGGGAATGCAGGATATAGACATATTTCTACAGCATGTGTCACTCCTTCGTCAATATTTACCCAGCAAGTTGAAAGATAATGTGCAGTCATTATTAAACTCAGCCTTCTAAAAGAATAGGTCCTGGCTCTTGATACAGTTGCTCTGTGTAAATTATTCCAGGGATTATGCTTGAATTGTGCCACCGGCAGTTATTTCAGATCTATGTCTCATTTCCAGATGGTTCATCTGTTTGTTTCTTTAATATATTCAAGATTCATTGTGTTTGCCACAAATTTACACATTTTTAATGTTGGTTACTCAGATAAATCGGATCTCAGACAAAGGATAAAGAGATAACATCTGTAGATTTTCATGCTAATGTTAACTTAAAAATTTCCCTAAACAGTGAAAGCCCAATATAGTTTTTGAAAAATTAGCCAAACATTAGAGTTTTCCTTGCTCCCCAAATATTGTAGGAAACAAAATAGATCTGCTTAGTTTTAGCAAATTATTTCCTCTAGTGCAGGAAGCTAAGACATGCGTAAGGCAAGCCATAGCCCATATTTCTCCTGCCAAGGTTTAGTCTTTTGTTCCTGCTCTCGAAACAGTATGCACACAAGGCAGTTTCATATAGTCCTCCCTTCTAAGCACTTCTTAGTACTCCTTTTCTCAAGAATAGCTACTGGTTTCAGGGACAGGGAGCAAAGGTAAAAACTCCCAGTGAGTCTCAACTGTATGCTGTGTTTTCAAAGTTTCATAGTGGAACTCCATAGTATCATCATATTTCCCCCTCATATCTTCCATATGACTCTTAGGAGACTCGTCATGAAAGACAGAAAAGAATCCATCATTTCCACAAAATCTTTCCTCTTCTGTTATATATTTTTACATAACGAGAGATGTTAAAAGTGTCTACTAAAATAAGGATTACTGGCTACTTTCTACATACAGCTTGGAATCCAAAGGCTCATGGTCTAGTTAGGCAATTAAGGCAACTAATTACTATCCCCAACATACAGGTAAGAAGTGGGCATAGGAGGGTGACTTTCCCAGGTCAAAAAAGACTGTGGGAGACATTCAAATGGAATTCACATCTCCTGAGATCGAGTCCGGCATTCCATCTTTTAACCTGGATTATACTAGTAAAGGAATGGGGACAAGTGTGAAATGCTAAGAGCTTTCTCAGACACGAAGGGACTCAATAAAAATGCAGGGGGAACAACATACTCTAAAGGCCAATTTTTGTGTTTCACAAGCAAATCTTGTTGTGTTACAGAAACCCAAGAAAAAGATCTGCATGGCACAGCTGCTTGTAGAAAATACAGAGCCATAACCTCTGACTATCAAGCCGCCCCCAAGTTCTGTTAGGAGGTGAAATGACATTTACCCCAAGCTTTGATTGTCCACTCTGAAAATAACAACGCCACACACTTACAGAATACTTGTGGAATTTGTGCAAACTGTGAACTTATTTTCAGGTCAATTTTTGAGATAAAGAAATGAGTCAGAAAAGTATCTTCAGCCTTTTAAAACTGCTAAAAGTTCCTATGGTTTATTTGTACATGGTTATGATCAATCAGTGGCAACATTAAGAGTTGCATGTAAAGTTACACTTGCAATTATATATATAAATAAATATATAAATAAATATATATAAAGTTACACTTGCAAATATATATATACACACTTGAAATTAAAATTTATTACATAATTTTTTATATATTATAAAAGTTTTGGTCAGTGAACAGAAGGTTAAATCAAGTAAAATACTTCAAGTCCCAAAGAAAGCTCTGGAACCAAAACAATGAAAATGAAGCTCTCCCACTCCCCTGTCCTGGGCCTCAACCCCAGGAATCTTTGCTCTGTACTTGAGTCTTTTTTTTTCAGAGCTTAAAAAAAGAATCATTTTTGCAGCCACAGGAGTGTGTTCACTCTTCTCCAAACAGAACATTTGCCATTCATCAGTGAACATTCTGTGTTAGATAATGAACCATTAACACCATTCACCTGCGCTGTGATGAAAATTATATATCCACTTGTTATTTGAATAAACAACAAAAGAAACAGAGCCCACATATGGATTTAAATATCTATCTATCAGCTCACAGTGGCATGTCACAGCAAGAAGGCTGAACAAATATAAAAAAAATTGTTGTTTAATGGGGAGAAATACAGTAAAATTGTTTATAGTGGGGTGGTAAGTTCTTAGCGACAAAGTAAATTACAAACAAATTTTTCACTGACATTTTAAGACTTCATATTAGATTCTTACATACTGTTCAAAAATCAATTTTGCATGGAATTTCGGTGAATGTTCCATTATTAATAAAGCAGCAGTAGGCAACTGTGGCTGCACTCTCACAACAGCAACACCTGAGGGGGAAGAAGGCTGCCACACATTGTCCTTGCTTTAAACAACTCAGCCCTGAATCCTTGCACAGCGGATCTCTGCCTGGGATTAAACCCTTATGCCATCTGTAATCAAAAGGATGTCAAAAGCTGGGGAGGAGGTGAATTATTGGTGTATCTCTGCAGGTCTTCACTTTACCTAACTCAAAGTAATTTAGCTTCTATGGGCATTAAATTAATCCATCGTACAATCAAATTCAAATGGAAATTATCAAAAGAAACCAGTAAGAAAAATATATGAGAATCTAAACAAATGCTTACAAAGGTACAGAATGCATTTAAATTATTTCTCATTGTTTATACTACACAATATTTTATAACCAAAGGTAGTCACTTTTTTTACTGAACATGTCATTCTTTTTATCTAACTCTTGCTGCTGCATTCTTCCATATCATTTATGTAGATAGCATGGTTCTGATTTCAGGGGTAATGACCAGAATTGGGATGTCTTTATCCTGGTAATGTCATGTAATCCACATCTATCTTGAACTGCAAATTTCACTGTGCACCTCATCTTCAATTTCTAAATACCTGGGAGTACTGCAGATCTCAGTTTAATTTAGGACACATTGAAGCAAATGTTCAACTTTGAGCACTTGTTGAAGTGCTTTCACAAGCAGACCTGGAATGAGACTTCCACAATGAGGACATGAAATGCAGAGCAAGATCCAAAATACAAAAGATTAAAGTGCTTTAGGAGACACAGCAGACAGGAGAGACTCCTGCTGCCCTCAAAACCAACACTGCTTAATTGCCCAAGGTTTATGTGACCTGAGGTTTACTTGCATTTCAAATGAAGAATAAAATGCTCTTTGCTATGTTCAGTGAATTAGCATCTGTAAAGGGAAACAGTATTCCCATACTGACCCTTATGTTTAGAGATTAGTAATGAAAATTTTCTGATATATCCATTTGCATAAGAAATTCCACATTCTAAAGAAAACTCTCATAGCCCAACATTATTATACAACACATTAAATAATAGAGAGGCCTGTGTACCTTGATTGGCTAACAGATGAAATCTGAATAGTGCCTAATACAACCTAATTCATTGTTCAGAATTTATGAGACTCATCATCATTTAATTAACAATATAAATATTAAAAAACATTTTCTAATAAAATTTTATAATTGTAATAAGACACTCCACTCTGTGAATTATGGAGTATTAATTCACACCCAGCTTTGTTGAAACTGGGTATGAATGAATAGATCATAATTCACATCTTGTCATGTCTTAGAGCTGAAAATAAAAATGCAGACAAAATAAAATGGAATAATACCTTGCGGAGATAAATTAGCTAAAATTCAAGTTATTAATACAATTTATTGTTCCAGCTCTTTAGTCCACCTTCTCACATATTACATGATGCCTAATCTCATAGTCCTTACACATGGAACACATCTGCTTCAGCAGACAATGGTGTGGTGGTGGTGGTGACCCCAGAGGTCTTGCTGGGAGCACTGGTAGATGATGCCGGCATTTGCACCAGGAAAGAACTTAGCTGATTTGCTTAATGAGGACTTTTTTTTTCCTATGGAAAAAAATTGATCTGAACAACTAATTAGGCTGAGCAACATGTTTTCATAAATTCAAATAATAAATTGATTTGTCAAAACTACAATTTAACCACAATGCTTCAAGATTTTTAGTTGAGCCAGACAAATATTTATGGTCAAAAAAGGGAGCAAAAAGTCCAGAAATGTCTTTTGTTTCTCTAACTGGAAATTTCTGGTTGTTATTTCAAACTGATGTTTATTTTTACTTGGTGAACATTTTAAAATGTGTATATGCTACGTAAAATATTTCCATTTGTTCTGTGAGCCAGAATGTCAGCTGCTTCATAGAATCATAAAAATTAAGGTTGGAAAAGACCACTAAGATCATCAAGTCCAACCTTTGACCAATTACCACCTTGTCAACTACAGTTCTAAGTACCATGTCCAGTCATTTCTTGAACACTTTTAGGAATGGTGACTTCACCACCTCCCTGGGCAGCATGTTCCAGTGTCTGACAGCCCTTTCAGTGAAAAAATTCCTACTGATGTCCAGACTAGTTCTGGCAAGAAAATGAAGGGTTTTCTTATACATATTTAAAAGACTTAATAAGCAAAAAGATTTCAGAAGCTTAACTCGTGTGAATTTTAGAGGTGCTTGGATTTGAATCCGGGTCAGTCTTGGAAATCAGCCACCCACCTCTAGAGTACATGATACAAAGTTTCATCTAAATCAAGACAAAATAGAGTGATCCAATCAGTTTCCCTGAAGTTTCTCTCAATGTGCATCCCTTATCTAGGTGGCAGATGGAACACTGAAATGCTGTAAATCCAACATAGAAATTAAGAAGAATTTGAACTTTCTTCTGGTTCTCACTGAGTGCATCCAAAGTACAAGAATTCTATCTCTGCTCCACATGAGCCACAAGAGATATCTCCTCTCAAGCAGCATGGACTGTTTGCACAATGTTAGCCATGAACCCAAGCATTTGCAGTGATGACAAATGACTGGGCAAGCCTCCATCCCACAGTGGACACCATTTTAGCCACCAGGGGGGCATTTCCTGTTGCATTATTGAGAAGCAAGTTAGGTCCCCTAGGGGAAAAATTCAGACTGCAAGGAGAATTCAACTGCTTGAAATCTACACATCTTTCTACACATCTGCTAAACCCCAGGGAGGGCCACAGAGAATGAGCAATGTGGAAAAAAACCAATTTTTTGTTAGACCAAATGCAATCCTGACCCATAAACTGTCAAAAGATGCCACAGGCCCAATTCCTAAAGAAACGCTTCCAACCACAGGAAAGCTCTCCATTGCACTTCCTCTCCAGTGAATTTTTGATCCTGTGTCATTTCCCAGTGACCTGCTCTGCTTGTCTTTGCAAAGTCTCTGAAATAGCTGGCACTGATAACATTTACAGACAACTGTGAAGCTAGTATATCTGTAAATCTGCATCCCACTCACCCCAAGCAAAAAACTTGATGCAAGCTAGAAAACACAGAGGGGTGGATTACACTAATTCAGTGATAACTTGGTTCTTGTTCAAACTTATCTGCCATATGATAAGAGAGAACACCATTGGCTCTTTGCATTATTAGGGTGGCTGAACATCAAGGGTGAAATCTCGGCCCTTGCAAAATTAGTGGGAAATTTGCCATTGACTTCAATGGAGCCAGGATTTGACCCTGGGTGGATACAGTTCCCATATGTGCTTCCATAAAGAAAATTAGAAATGATTTGTCTGATAGCATATGGAATCCATTTATGCATTATGAATAACATTATTATTTAAAATGGAAGATAAATTCAAATTAAAACTATATTCATGCATATATTTGCACATATCAAATACAGAATGCGGGAATGAGAATGCACTACATTTCTTCTTTGTCTCAGTGCTAGGTAAGAGTTTAAAAAACTTGGTGGGAAAGAGAGTTACAGGACCGAGGAAAGGTAACCAGCAATTTAAAAACTCTTTTCAAGTTTTATCAGGATATGACCCAGTTTGCCTGGGTTCTGGATTTCCTGATGCCTGCCAGTCTGAATAGATCTTTAACATCACTTTAATGTTAGGTTTTCTGTTTTTGAATGAATTTTACTATTAAAAGAAATACATTTGAAGGATTAAGAATGGAGGAAAAGCCTAAAAAGGAAAACTCATTCCTCATGGCTCTGTACTGCCTGACCTTTCCCACCAGAAAAATTATTCCACTTTGGAACCATGGCTCAGTGCCATCCCCACTGCAGACATGGTTTCAAACTAACTTGGAGCTGTGCCACGAGGAACCTCTGGCTTATTATACAGGACGGATGCCAGACAAACTGGCTGAGGTGTGGTTGGGTTTTATGGACTTTCAATTGAAAGTTATGCTATACATAATGTGATTAGATCTGACTGGAATGTTATCCCTTATTTTGTTTTATTGAAGTTTAATTGTTTCCTTATTTCACTGTCATCTCTCCATTTGACTAACACTTGTGTATTGCTGGTCAGAGATAATATTCAGCTTTGCTTTGTTTTTATACACTACTGCTCTTTGGACCCTTTTTACTTCCTTCAAAGAAAGAAAGAAAGAAAGAAAGAAAGAAATTATTCAAAAATCAAATTCCCTTCTAAGGCAATCCTAAAGTTTTTGCAGAAATTCTGCCTGAAGCAAATGTTTTACCTGAAGGAAGTTAATAAACATAAACCATCAATCATACAAACAGATCTCATCCTCACTAAAAGGCATGTGTAGTTTAAATGGCCATTGCATTCAGTTTTCAGTCCCTAGCTGTGCATTCTGGTTTTTACAAACAGATTTCTGCACACATCCCATTGAGCTTCATTTTCATAGAACAGGTGCAGTGATGACACAGTTTGATCAAAATAAAAGGATCTTCATTTACACAGTTTTTATGTTGGGATCAAAATTACTGCCATTTGAATACTTTATATTAGCCACATTCCAACCTAGCAAATTAGCTTGACAAGAGAAGCTTCTATAGATAAATTAATTACTTCAGTGTGGCTTGGTGCCAGGAATGGGTTATGAACACAAAACAGATCAGGTTTACAGATATTCAGAGTTTCTAATGAGTGACTAGTTATAATGCCTTTGCTTAACTCAAATGCCAGTTTTCCTTGTGTTCTTCCTATCAGCAGTGATCAGCTGGACATACCATTGCATGCCAGGGATTTTCCGAACAACCCTCTACCTCTTGTAAGGTCAGATCTGCACCTGCCATTATTATTTCTCCTATATATGTCCTATTCCATTCCACCTGATGTCGGTGGCTTGCAGGGACTATTGACAGCTGATTGCCAGTGGAAAACTTTTTAGTTTGGTCTTGTACATACTATCCACACTTCCAAACCCCTGAAATCATGAGACAAGTCCCAAAGGCTTACACAATGAATCCTCATCCTAGAAGTTTACTCAAGTACATCTAACCTTGGAAATTTTTTCCCAAGACAACAAGAGAAACTCATTTAGGATGTACATTATAATATATCCTAGCCCATTGCACGTCACGTACTTCATTATTTTTTGTATAGGTGGGAGTTAAGCTGGTTGAACAGCTGTAAATAAGGCAGACTTTCTTTCTCTAAGTGGAAAAAAAGACAGTTAGTGAGATGGTACAACACTAGTTAATTAACTAGCATTAATTAGAAAAACCCCTAAAGGACGTAGTTTTCTTTTCTAAGAAAGTAAATTCAAAAAGCCAGGGTTGCTGTGCCACTGAAACAGAAGTCATAGAATTAAGCTGGGCTGTCCTTGACTGTATTTCCTCAGGAAGCTAGTGCTGAGTTGGGGCCAGGGGAGGAGACGACAGAATTTTAGGTGGTGTTTTCTTTGGTTTTTTTCCAATACAAAGATTTTTCTTTTCTATATCACTATAGAGTTAAAAACATGGTTATTTTAAAGTCAAGTTGTATGTTCACCTCATAAGTTAACCTACTTAGTTATATATTGTATTGAAAAAAAACACTTTATTGGAGGTGTCTCTATAAAAAACTGCAAAGCCTTGTTTTGAACACTGAGTCAGCACTAGCAAAACGTGGGCTAATATGAAATCCTTGCCATTGCTCAGTTCAATTCTTAATAATATTGCTTCTTGCCTATAATGACCCTTATGCTTATATCATTGCTTTTCTCTTTCCCCTCAGCACTCTGTGGCCTTGCTTTGCTATCCAACAAAGTAGGAGAACCAGCAGGCAGCTTTATCAGAACAACTTCAAATGAATGTTAACATACCTACTTTTTGTCTGTCCTTCTTTCTTTGTCCCCCTCTATGGCTATGATTTGTTAAAATAATTTTGAGTGCACGTGGATCCCTGCCTTTCATTGGAGAGTATCAGGTGGGTTCAGCAGTGTGCTGTAAACATCATTCCTTCAGCAAACACAAGAAATGCTCTGGTCTGTCTTGAGAAACCACTCCTTGACTTGAGAGCTTGAAATATCTTTGCTGAGGCTATGAAGTTCCAAGTAGCCTTGGTATGCAGCACAGCACCAACAGCAAAATTGCTACGAGGTCATGGAATTTTAAAAATAAATGTTGTTTTCTATCCAAACCTCAAGCGACATTATAACAAGGTTTTACTGTTCTTGCTGTCACTTTGTATTAAAAGTCTTAGACCAGTGAAGAAAGGCAGAGCTGAGGAGTAGAGGACAAATACGGAGGTCCAGAGACATAGTGTAAGGTAAATTTTGGTGACAAAAGAACGATTTCAATTGTTGGATGAAGCAGAGCAAATGCAGACTGGACTGTAAACTATAAAGTCCTGTCTCAGCTTTCAGTGCATTAACAGACCTTATTTGCCTTATCTAGGGCCTTCACAAGACCCCTTTTCACAGGTTTGGGAGCCTCATTTAAGTTCAGGTCCAGATACCCACTCCTTGCCTGAGGTATACTGTGTGTTCTTTTTCCTCGACTTTTGCCTGAATTGTTGCTTCGGTTTCCCAGACTGACTTTCAGCTCGACTTGTTTCTTTGCTTTTGCCTCAGTCATCACTGTTCTATCAATAGGACTTGTTACTGTCACTCCCTGCTGTGCTTTCCTGGCTCAGGCGCTGTAGAACTTGGCCCTGTCAGTGAAGTCATTGCCTGGATTCTATTCTGACCACCCTTGGCTTCTTCACCCCCGAGGGAGCAATTCTCCCTTCCTGCAACAGAGACAGGGGAGTTCTCCTCTGGGAATGCATCTTGGAGGAGAAACAATAAAGGAATTCCACATATCTGACAAGAGGAAGGAAAACAACTGCACTTCCTACTGCATTTCACCTCCTCCAATCCCTGATTAGAGATAGATCTTCCCTGCAAGGATGTGAAATGCATTTCATGAATTTCTGAAAGGAAGGCAAAGGTAATTGTACACTTGGAGTCTTCATATTGTTGGCAGTCATGCAAAAAACTTACTGGCAAACTGCATGGGAAAGCATCCAGTAAATGTGTGCCAGGAAGTAAAAATAAAAATAATGGCAATTCAAACTTACTCAGTTTCCATAGTATCAGAAATATTGGTGAACAAGACACATTACTCACCTGAGGTAGGATCTTCAGTAGCATATCATCCTTTTTACCAAGCCCCTGTGACATATTACTGTACAATAATTGCCTACATCTAAAAACCAACACAAAACCAAAAAAAACCCCCAAACCCAAACACAATACAACCCCCGTGCACAATGAGGTTCATTGCTTTCATAGAGGGAATTGAATAGGCAGGTAGATGTCAGAAACTGAAGCTGTATAAAGAATACATATTAAACCAAAATCTAAAGTACACCACCTACAAACTGGGAAGGAGGCTTGAACTTGGCAGTACTGATAGTTCTGCAGTTACACTGTTACGCTAAACAGGCTGATCCTAAGTGAGCATAAGGAGATCCTCACAGCTTATACGTGTGCAAAAATAAAGACCACAAGATGGAAGCAATAAAAGTGCTCCACCTCTTTCAGCTCAAGCAAATAGGTTTTACTTTTCTAAGTGATTGTAAAATGGAAACTGAAAAATGTTCGGATCAACTCTTAAAACTGAAGAAAAAAAGGAGGATATTGCTTGTGTGTTTTGGCACAGGTCAGGTCACTAGAAGTCTTTTCCCATGAGATGTGGAGTGGCTGCACATGTGATCTGAAATAGTTTTTCTAGTATCTGGGAGTTGTTCTGAGGCTTGCTTGACTGAGGTTGATGTCTGGGTTTGTTGACCTCCACTGGCGTGGAAATAGTGGTCACGTCTCTCCTGGCCTGTCCCTATTCCAAACATCCTCCTATACAGTCAAGTGACATTTTTTTCCATTCTGTTTATTTTGTAAAAATGAAAAGCTTTGACCAGAGTGTGGGAGGACTCTGTATTTTTATCCTTCTCAGATCTTAGCACACAACAGTTTCAGAGCTGAAATCACTTGTTTGCTTCTTTTATTAAAAACAAAGGAGTCCACAGATGTTGATCTGTCAGTCATTTTCCCTGTTAAATGTCCACATATATCTGAGGTTACTAATAATGCAATATCCAAGTAAGATTCAAAACAAAATATTTTTTTAAAAGCATGTTTGACAGACAGTGCTGATCTATTTCCAGCCTCCTTTTTCCTCTCTCCCCATATTATTTTCCTCTGTTGTTCGCACTGTTACCTGTCATTACAAACACAAATCCTGTTTCCTTTCTTTCAGAAGCCAAAGAAGCTTGGTTATAAAGATATAGCTTATAAAACCAGGACTTCCAAGGTGTACAGTCTCTGTATTAAGAGCACTCGTATCTAGAACAAGGATTAAGGTAAATGCCAGTGACAGGGACACCCTTCTGCTCCTGACTAGGGCCCACTCCTCCTATGAAGATAAAAACTCCAAAATTTATTTGCCTCTTTTTGATTTTTCTTATTGATATTTAACACAAGAGAATGTCGCATACTGTTTGTTTAGAAATACAAATTACAAAATAAAACAGAAAACAAAAAATTAAATAGCCAAGATGATTGTCTTTCAAACAAGCATACTGGAAAGGTGTTCTATCACATTCTCTTCTCTGTGGCCAAATTTTTTTTTTTAAAATAATGAAGGTTCCTAGAAATGAATGTATAAATTATTAACTTTATAAAATAACTAAAATATGTATCAACTACGAAGATGTTGCACTAGGTCTCCATCCATGCTCCTGTGCTGGGAATATAAACAGCTCTTCACACATTTTCTTAAACATACAGATTTAATCTCACAGATTCGTCTTTCTGCTCATTTTGTCTCAAACCAGAAACCTTGCCCAAGCAGTTTCTCATGAGCTGAGGTCAGTTTGAGGTTCAGGACTTATTACATAATATATTCAGGTTTGTGCTTTCAATTTACTGTATAGTGATTTTAATTCTTCAATATTAGATTATATCAATATAGTTGCATGCATTCCCTCTAATAATTCAAATCAATCAGCCATATATTGCTTTTTCTATTTCTCATAAAATGATTACATTTACATGCTACCAGTTCATAAACGTAACTCACAATAGCAAAAGATAAGGGGGAAAATTTGATACAACTAATGAAATAATGACAATGAAATCATTCCCTCAAAGCCCTGCATTTTTAGTAAAGTTTTGCTATGTGGTGAGGCAAAAATACAGCTGTCAAAAATATGGCATCCCAACCCCTTTAACAAATTTTAAAACTCCCATCTGCAGGCAACGCAGTGCAGATAAACAGATGTCGCAGAAGTACAAAGCCCAAAGAAGAAAAAAATGGTTTGACAGTTCCAAGGTTTATATGTCTGAAAAAAAGATAACATATGTTTCTGGGATGAAGAAAGCCTGTGAAATGTAACAATTGCAAATGTTTATAAATAGCTATTGAATGACTAATGCACACTTAATACCTGCATTCATTATTGTTTTGAGTTTCCTAAGGAACAGTAAGTAGATCAATTAGAGAGGACTACAAGTTCAGCATCTTTCTGTGCAGCATTAGTTGTTTAGTTTAACTGGAGAAGGTCCCTACACTATCTTTAATCTGCTTGTGGGGTTTTTCTTCCCCTGTCCAAGAACTCCTCTCATTAAAGTGAACTCTTTTGAAATATGCAACGCTGGCTACCTTGGTCCCACTTACTAATGGTCCTGAATTGATTCTTAATTAGTTGCAGTTTTGGTCAGAATCCCATTAAAATAGCTGAGTGTTCCAACAGGAAAGAAGGAAAAGGCTGGTGTTCTACTGTGAGCTGCTGAGACTGGGGGTGAACTTGCAGTCACGACGGCAGGCAAAATGCACTGAGATTCAAATCACGCTCTGTGTCCTGGTTTCAACAGAAGCCTTCATACTGTAATTTATTCTCCATCTATAAAATATGATGAAGAAATGCATCCAGATGCTGTTAGAAAAATTGCATTATTCCAATATTCTTCTAGCCTCTTCTTAAGGAAAAGAAAGGATACTAATTCAGAAGAATAGGAAAGCTTTTCAACAAATAACTGATTTTCTTTCTGTATAATTTTAATTGTTATATATCTCCTAACCCTCTGTTTATATTCTAGAAAGCCTCTGGGAAGCTAAAGATTATATTTTCATGTTTTCTTCCAAATGACTGAGTATTGCTATGAACTGCAGAATATTTCCCTTAATGAAGTGAATCAGTGGTCATTGTACAGCTATCGCTTTATTGTTTGAGTTTAATTACAGAAAATTGAGGTATCAAGAAAAATATGCTCTTTTAAAGCACTATCTGGAGCAAGTATCCCTGTTGTTAGGGAATAGTGAAGTCACGTGAGCAGCTTTTGTATTCAGCAGCAATAATTCACTGCCTGCATGGGGGGATTGATCCCAGCTATGGTATCCCCAAAGGAGCCTCCACTAGGAATGGGCTCACATACTTTGATCTGTAGATTAACATGAGCAGGATCACAAGCCTTTGTCTCTTGTAAACATCGTATGTCCCTAAATTTGTATCCAGCAAAAGGCTGAGTCTTGTGTTTATTTGGGTAATGAATTGCAGTAATTAATGCATGCATTGATTCCTCTACTGAGTCTCCCCTAAAGGCCATTTCCATTTTTAATTTATAGAAAATGCATACAATTCCTTTAATCAGAGCACAGTCTGGAATCTATAATAAACACTCAATGCAAAAAAAAAATAGAGAAAATAGAAGCGAGATTACTGAGCAGAATTTGGGTAGGAATTTAGGTAGACAGAAGTTGTATTTAACATTGTATTAAAAGACAGCCACATAGCAAGAAGTATAAGAATATGTATCTGGAATTTTCAGGGCAGATCTGAACCTATAAACAGAGAAGCAGAAATCCTGTTATTTTATTGAACAGATTTTCACTTCAGGGCTCAATTTAGTCCCTAACACATGAATGTATATTTCTGTCACATATTTCTACTAAAAGGATGTTTCAATCCTGTCTTTTTCTCAGTCTCTTAGGGCTTTTGCATCAAAAAAAGACCCTACCATTTACTAAATATTCCTGAGGGGGGAAGATTCAAAGGAAAAACATGAGCTTCCTTTATGAATAGAGAATATTTTTTACTTGCTAAGTGCCAAAACTCTACTCAGAATCATACAAGATGCAAAATGCAAACAGCCTTCCCCTCACAGTCCTTCAGCCCAAAGCAGATTTTAGCATTCCAAACATTCCCTGATCTTAAACTGGATCATTCTCAAACAACATGGCTTCAGAACAAAGCAAAAATCAAGTGCAAACCAAATAACACAGTTGATAATTCAATAAATAAATAGCAAAAAAAAAAAAAATTATATTGGATTTTTTTATTTCCTGCAGTACTTTCAGACACTAAGATTATAATTTTCCTTGTTTGGGAAATGCCTGCCTTGTATCATAGTTGGTATATATAACATTTCCATATACATACTGAAATGTGTGTAAAATTTGCCTGGGGAAGTATGAAAATACAACATTATAAATACACAGCAAGGCAGATGATGCTGCGCTGAGGAATGCAATCTAATATTTTTCTGAAATGTACAGGTGATATAAATTAGAAAATACTCCACGGTATGTATGCAGCATAAAGGACACAAAAAGAAAGACTGATTTGGAAGCACACACAAACTAAAGGAATACCTGATTAACCTTTCACTGACTCCTGGTCCACGTGATGCAAAGCTTGCCTTCCTCCTAGAGTGATGGCTTTAGAAGAAGATGTTAAATTTAACCTCTGGCGCAATGATAAATTGACAATAAAAAATTCAATGGCTTGGTAATTACCAATCACTTTGGACATCGGCAACATTTTTCAGTTCTGTCAGTGCTCATTGGCACAAAAGCTTCAGCTGAAATTCTCTCTATCTCCCTCTTTTTAACTTTGTTTTCATGATGCAGATTAAATCTGCCACCCTATTACTGATTCATTTTCCTAATTTTTCATGTCTGCACCATGCCCCAGCTGCACTAGGCTGATAATTGTGGAGCCCAGCCCTGATGATTAACATCAGAAGAATTAATTATGCCTGCCATTAAAATTCCAGGTTGCACATGGTGATCAAGAAAAATTAAGTTTCTCTAGGCCTCTAAATCATTTCACCTTTGAGGAGAATGATAGTGACTCGACAGCTAAACTGCAGCCTGCGTTCCAGAAAAGGTCTAAACCACACAGCCTTTGTGTAATTCCCTAAACGCCTTCCTAGTTATTCTTACTGGTTTATTCCACTTGCTAAAAAGGTTTACTGCTCTCAAATAAAGACAACTAAACTATCTAGCCGATTGCTTGATTTCAATATAAACTATCTGGTTTTGCTCCTTTCTGAGACTCCTCGAGGAGTATCTGTTATAATAATTTCCAGGTCAAGGCATCACACAGAGAATGGAAGATCCAGGCACAGAACTAATTTCATAGAATTGGTAGATAATTTCCTTTTGTCCCAGTTACAAACTGAAGGGAAATTATGATTTTAGTACTACATAAGGACAATGATTTTCTCAGAAATAAATTGATAATGAAACAAAACCAGATTCCTAAGATCTTTAGGCTAAATGGTAATGAGTAAGGAAAAGCCTGTTGACTGACTCATTTTAAAATAGACTTTTGCATGTGAAACTCAAAACGTTTTCAGTCTAGCCTAAGGTATGACATTTACTAGAGCCATAAAGAGTAAGATGACATGAGCTTATCATGTTCTTTTTCCACGCTATGTTTTATTTTTAAATTACCATAATCACATATATTGCAGGCTTATCTTAGAAGATTGTGATGAGGAGTCATATTTTGGTGAACACATGTAAATATCTTATTTAAAATTATAAATATCACAAAGAGTATGCATAAACTATGGATCATATCTGCTTCCCTTCCTACATTTAGGCAGTACCACCACAGCAAAACTATTTAGATGTGGATATTCTTGTTAGCTTTTATAGGTGACAGATTTCTAGAATAAAGTTAACAGAATTGGACCAAAGAGCAGCAGAAGAGCAATTATCTTCCCTATAAAATATGTTATAAAATAGGAATACTCAGTGCATTTAGAGATTAACTTCTACGGGAAGTCATGTGCATGGAGAAATAAGAGAAAGACCCTTCAATTTAAAACTTAAATCCTTGAGTTTAACGTGAACATCACTGCTATAGCTCAAGGATATTGTATTCTATATAAAATAGGCCATTTAGAACTTGTGAGGACTTTATCGCACTCTCTCACGAATGACAACTAGCATAGTATTCGTGATTAAATGAACATTTATTGTATTTGTAACAGTATTCCAGGAATGCCATAAAATGAAGCATGAAGTCATCCATTTAAACATTTTTAAAACATGTCTTAACTAAAAGCATTGAAAGTATCTCCTTACAAGACTTATGGTTAAATCCAAAACCTTTTTCTTTCTGCCCCAGGGCACAGATAACTCAAATGTACCAAGACTTTTGGCAAATCACAGATGTCTCCCCAGAGATCTCAGAAAACAGTCAAACACATTGTCAAAAGCCTATGAAATAAAGTGAGAGAAGTCTGAATATACTTACTGGTCTTGTCTGTTTCTAACATCTGTGAAGATACAGCAAATGCAGCCCTAAAAGGGAAAGATATGACAAACAACACTAAGAAAGAGGATCAAAACACTGGTGTAAGATTGTCAAAATAGAACAGCATTCAGAACCATAAATTCCATTTTTAGCGAGCATGACTATCAGTAAATATATCTAGGTGATAAAAGGTTAATCACAGATTTAATTTTAAGACTTCAAACA
Source organism: Cyanoderma ruficeps (assembly GCA_008694505.1). NCBI lineage: Eukaryota > Metazoa > Chordata > Aves > Passeriformes > Timaliidae > Cyanoderma > Cyanoderma ruficeps. The sequence goes on from VZDJ01000594.1 coordinate 20,323,573, forward strand.
GAGGATGAAAATTAATTGTACTGACTTTTGACAAATTTAAAAATTACTTCAAATAGATTTATTATGTAAATACATAAATGTTCTACCAGAATCACAATCAGCACAGTGTGAGCTCTGGGAGAAGATTATTTTCAATGAGACTGGTTAAGAATGCCAAAGCATAATTCATCTTGAAAACAGCTTAAAAGGTTATTCTGGGATTCAGGTTTAGGCCATGGAACACAGGTATTCATATGTTCCATTTCCCTAAAAAACAAACAATTTTTGTCAGTTAGTCCTTACTAGTTCACAGATGACTCTTGTTCCTACATATGTACCCAGACTACTTTACACATCGATCAGCTAAAATACAACAAATGTTTAAGAGTACAAGAGAACAGCAGCAGCATCATCCTCTCAAGTCACGGAGTTAATACTTCAATATAGTATTTGACTAATATTTGTAATGAACAGACAAAAAACTTCAGTTGGTGTCTTTAATAACCTCTTTTGGCTGTAAGATATTTCAGTTCTGAATCTCTAAATTTTCTACTCAAAACTTGACCTATTAGCACAGGGAGGAGAAAAAGGGAAGGGAAGGGAAGGGAAGGGAAGGGAAGGGAAGGGAAGGGAAGGGAAGGGAAGGGAAGGGAAGGGAAGGGTAGCAAAAAAATGTGCTTGCAGAAAGAATTTTACATAAGTACAGATAAATTTATATTACCATCTGAAATCAGAGATAGTTCTGGCAGAGTGCTGTCCAGATGTTAAATGTTTCAGTCTACTGGAGAGCAGCTACAAGAAGTGACACTGCTTTTTGTCAAGTGAGATTCACAACCCGGCTGGCAAAAGCTTTGTAAATACTTTAGGATTAGAGTGATCAGCTCTAAATAACAGAAATAAGCCATACTACATTTTGCAATAACTTTAGAGAAATTTAAACTGAGATTCAGTCATCAAAGGTCAGTGGCTCTGTATGACATATATTAGATAAAGAGGTATCTGCTGTTTTAAGAGATACAATTACTATTTTTAACTGATAAGCCTTTTTCCCCCCACCCCTCCTAGGCAAACACCATCTACCACAGAAAAATTATTTTGCATTGTCATTTATGGTCATCTCCTGACATCCTTTTTCCTGACTTACTTTGCCTATTCATTCCAATTACATGATTGGTGAAATGAGTTATTACCAGACATCATTACTGTTTGGGTTTTAACCTTTTCTGGTAATTTCCATCACCACAGCTGTTTGAAAGCCTCTGCATCTGCCATCCAAAATTCCCTTAATGCGGTTTGCTACAATATCAAATTACAAACTTATACTAGTTACACAATGTGCTCATCTTTGGCATGAAAATAATCCCAACAGCTATCATGTGTACAAGATCTGCCTAAAGGACAATGAGGCTGTCAGACTAACCTCCTATGCACCTTCTTTTTGTGGCCTTTTTGGTGTGACTGCTATTCGGGTTTGAGCCAATATTGAATATTGTCTATGAACAGATTTTAATTTTATTTATTATATATTGGCATTAACGTGACCATGAACTTGAACAGACTGTGATAAGTGCTATAAAACACGTGGGTCTTTACTTAGAGTTTGCTTTCCAAGACAAGATGACGGAAAATGACAGACTGATGGAGAAATACAAGTCAGCAATGAGACTGCATATGTCCCCCTGTTGTTATAAATTCTTTTGGCAGCCATTACACCAAAAAAGAAAAAAAGAAAAAAAAATAGTTTGAGGAGAATAATGTAAAAGCACATTTTTAAACGGATTAAGAATCATGTCTATCATTGTTATACACACACTGATACAGCAAGACGTGCTTATATATATATATCTATATATACGTGCTGATATATATTCTTTGATGTCTTCCTCCCTTTCATGTTATTTATGCATATTTTCAAATTTTCATGTTATGTATTTATTTTCCCCATGCTGTCAATGTGAGACTCATGTCACCTCCTAGACTTCAAAACCAACACATGAAGGTGTAAGGACACACACAGCACAGGAAACAGTTAATTTTGAGTTGCTGCCTGAAGCATGAATTCCTGAAGCTCAACACAGGCTGCCATGCTTCACTGCAACTGCTACTGTGCCTACCAGTTAGGACATATTAGCCAGAGTTCCAGAGGAAAGCACACCTCGTGATCATTAATTCTGCCCCACAGCTTCACTTGTCAAACAGACTGGGAGCAGAATGGAAGTCGACATGTCTCCATCAGTCATATAGCTCAAGACAGTTGATATCTCTCTATTCCCATACACAAATCTGATGTGCCTCTTGTGGACTAAAGTAGTTGAGCAGGTCTGATTCCAGCGTTTGTCCTGTCAATTTGCCATACTTTCTGATCTGTATCACCTCAGTAACAGTCAGAGACAACATTTCAGTGTGATGCAAAGATCATGGAGGGCCACAAAGGGAAATAATACACTTTGAATTCTAGCAGGCTTACAATTATATAGAGATGTTGCACTGATGTAGCTGGACACATGTCCCCAATATGAAACAAAAATTGCTTCTTCAGTACAGGCAAAGGAGAGGAAAGGCCTTTTTTCTTTACTGCTGTTGAACATCAGTTCAAGTACTCTGGTCTTCCTCAGATGAATAACCACTGACTCCAGGAAGATAACTTGTGTTTATAAGGATAAGGTTTGTAGACCAATTTACTACTAGAAAGTTAAACAACTAGCATTTTCTGCACACAGATTTTGGACTTATTCTACAGATCACAATGAAGGGGATCAGTCTAAACAATCCCAGACTTGTTTTCAGTCAACTCTTAAATAAAGAAAATAGGATGATTTAGTGTACATCTTCAGTTCTATGCTAATCAGATCTGGGGTCAATCTCCCTGTCACTGTAATTTAACTTGCAGTATATCTGCCTAAAATATAACACAATGCACTCAGCATATATATTTCTATGTGTAAATCCAGAAGCACATATACATTCAAACACATATAAACAAAGTTTTGCCACATATTTATAGGGCATTTCTAATAACAAACTGTCTGAGGATGGTCAGGTGTCAGGTCCTTTCCTAATAATGTTGCAGCAGGCCAGCAAGCTTGCCTGACTAATGGAAGTCATGACTTCTTCCACACTAGACTTGTAGAAACTGGCAGATTATGGTGCAGGAGCCTATTACCATCTGAGTACCATGGGCTGGTCACTGCAAGGATGTTCTGGCTCTGTGGCTGCCACCCTACACATCCCAGCTGTTAAACTGCCAGATAGAAGTAGGTTTCCATACTACAGACCTGGGTTCCATACTACAGACCTCTTCCCAACTTTCCATTCAGGAAAAAAAACCTAAATTTGGAACAAATATTTTCTTTCACCACTCAAATCTGTTTTTATAGCCTAATTGGATTTGAGCCTTTCTCAAGGATTTCTCTGTCCTAAAGAAGTTTGTCTTCCTACTGTCAGGCCATTGTGTGATGCTACCATCTTTCACCTGGCATGTACAGGAGAACTCCCAGCTGATTCTAGATGGCAACTAGAGCTAGCTGATATGTCCAAGGAGATTGTTAATTCTTTGGAGTGCACATGGCCATTTCTGCAAAGCAAAGTGATGTTCACATCCCAGGAAAAAAAAAAAAAGTGGTTTAAGCACACAGAATTAATCTTATAATATATTATAATCTCCTGATACACTTATAACTTGCTAATCACATTTTATGCAATTAAATACAGGTTCATAAAATCTCATGCAGCTGGTCAGAGGCAGGGTTCTTGTGCTCCAAGTTTAACAGCTATAAATTATATTTAAGAATAGGTTTTTTTCCCTTTCCCTTCCCAGTTTTAACTTTTATTAATTAACTGTCACTACCTGCACAGGGATATCTTTTAAAATGTAAAAAGTAAAATGGCATTTACTTAGGTCAGGCCATTTTGTCAGCAAGAGCTGGCAGGATGATTCACACACATGAAGATTTGGCAAAATATACCCATGACACTTTTGGGTTCCAATCTCCAGGGAAGACTTTGGAAATAGCAAGGTACCATGAACTAATTTTTTAGTAATAATCAGAATAAGGAAAAGTAAATGGAAAAAAAAGACCCACAATATTTTTTACAGAACTATACTTAAAATATTACTCTTTGCAATTATATTGCTTTAAAAAAACCCCAACCAAACAAAAAACCCCAGCACCAGAAGCAGTGATTAATAACATTTCAGTTTGTTATGCTTTCATTTGTTGAGGACCCGCTACCTTAGTCAATATTTCACCCCTAGAGATTTCCCTTTTCACATGTTACTAATCCATTCTTCAGGTTTGGAGAACAAGACAGTAGTTTTAAACAGTCTCTAATTCCTTCCATATTACAGCATCACCTATGTTTTATTATAAAATACTTTAATATTGAAAAATTAGTAACCATGCTCCATATGCTATAAAAGAATAAAATTAGCAAAGTGATGGCAATCTAATAATTTCTGGTTTAAGCCTGTAATTTACAAAAATCTGACATTCACTGTCAATGCATTTTTCTGCTGTGAAGAAATCTGCATGGTTTCCGTACTAGTTTACCCTTATCTGACCTCCCATAAAATACAATTACTTTTTCCTAAATAATACTTTTTCATGTTCTTTGCAGTTTTTGTTAAAAACATCTTCCTCAATGCAAATAGATCTAGAAACTTACAAAACATCCTCACATTTTCTGCAGTGACTAGGCTCAATTCCTTGAGGGACTGACGGAGAAAAAAAGACACCTTTCTCATGGCGGTTTCCCCTCATCCTTATACTCTACATAACCAGGAGCAGTCAAAGGTCAGGGGACAAATGAGAGCTACTCAGCTAAGTGAGACTCCGCAAGTGACAAAGATAAATTGATATGCACGTGGGAAACTGGGATGAATGAAAAATGAAAAAGATGCTCCCACTGCTCTGGCACCTGTAACAGAAGAAAGAAAACTGTTCACAACATTTCTGCTAAGACTGACTGGGAAAAATAGCGTGACATCTCTTGAAAATCAGAGGGTTGGGCATTTGGGTGTTTTCACAGGTTTTACTCAGACACAGAAATTCCAGGTCGTATACTTGAAATACCGCTCATACATCACGTTCTCTGTTGAAGAACTGGATCTTCATATGCAGACATGCTTTTCCAATCTTTCTGCAAGCAACCTCATCTGAGGACCAAAGCTGGACATCTCAGAGACTTAATCTTTTGCTGAAATTTGCAGGGCTTCATGATTTTAATATGCTCAAAATTTCCAAAACTCCTTTTAAATTCAAAAAGTTTGCTTGTGAGACAAAATTTTGGAGATTCAGCTGTGTTCAAGATTTGATTCAGCTTTAATTTAATTAAAACAACTTTGCTCTTCATTAGTTGATACATTATTGAAGCAAAGCTTTGTACTCCTTTTAAGAATTGCCTCTTTCTGTGAGATTTGGCTTTAGTAATATGGGTAGGACTCCAAATGATAAATAACCTGAATATTGAACAAATGGCAACATTTCACTCATGCAGAGCAGGAAAATTTAGCCCCCATGGGTTATGCTACAGGAAACTCCTTAAATCAAAATGTGGACACTCAATATTGAGGTGCATAAACTATAAGCTTTATTGATCATGTCTCTTGTGACTGGGAACTCCTGCCATGCTAGAGACATAATTCTGCATGGGACTGATTTCCTTCAATTTTCACTTAAGAGTGCTCAGCATCTAAAAATATAATAAAATCCTGTTTCTGCACACACATGTCTCCAAAGAGCACATGGAAGAATTCTCAAGGGTATTCTATTGCTTCAACTCTTCTGAAATCCTAGTCAGGCATCCATGAATCCTGAAGGAAATTAATGAATATGTTTTACAGTAGAGGAGGTTGCCTATTTGGCATAAACTGCAGTAACAGTACGAAATGTCTTCTGATAAGAAGCCAATGTCATTTTGTTTTCTGATCCAGTGCAATGCTAGCAATCCATTCTCACATATTTGCATAACTTTGCTTTACATCAGTTTGAGTGACTATTTACCTGCCATGTATGCCGTGATGCTGAGTAGCTGCAGAAAAGGACAGCCAGTGGAGGGTGAAGGGAGATGCCAAGGTTATAAACCAGTTTATATTTACAATCAAGCTTTACTTTCAGGGGAAGCTGCACTAGCAGACATAGGTGCAAACGCAAAACGTCACAGCCCTCTATCAGGCAACACCCTCCCTGGCCCATTCCTGTAAATTCTCGGCAGTGGCATGTTTTATTGCCCTGGAGACACAACATGATGGCTATTTATTTAATTGCTTGGGAAGCCAAAGAAGGGTGTCTCATGTTAGGCATGTTAGTTTCCTGCTTGCAAATTTACAATTTAGCACCGTTTGGGTTTTCAGAGTCTCCTTGTTAAAAGCGCGAGGGGCCAATTTCCCCAGATGAAGCACAACTGCTTTGTCTGCCTCCAAACAGCCGAAATCCCCCAAAAGGCACAGAGCAGCAGTGCAGCCTGCTTGAAAACTGGTGTGTGCCGCCCCTCCAGCCACTGATTAATATTTGACATATTCTCCAAGCAGAGCTTTAGATCCAGTTCAGTGTTTTCTCTGTCCTGTCCTTTCCTTCCCTCCTCCCGCCTGGTTTTGTAGACAGACAGCCATAATGCGCAAGAGAAGCATAAGTCTTTAAACTGAAAATGTCATCACTTAGGAATACAAGAGAGTGGTATGTGTCATGTATGTCTGCAAAATGCAGTTGCTGTCTGTTACAGTCTGTAGCAACTTTTAAATCTGTCATCACGGCATGAATTTCATGTTAAGCTCCTTCCCAGTGCTTTAGCCAGGAAGTAAAGGGGGGAACATACTGTATCATTTATGGGCATGCTGGTGCTGGGTCAACCATGACATCACTCTCCACTCTGCTGAGCTGTAATGAGGTGAAAAGGCAGCTTTAGAACAACATAGCACTTTATTTATTAGGAAAATTTAAGTGTGTGTGTATTTCAATTTATGATAAAACTGAAAACAAAGGTTATGGACTATAGCTCTCTTACAGCTCAAAGTAAGTAGAGGAGGGAAGGCATTTTGTAGATGATGAGAGATTTAATGCACACTAAGCACAGAAGATCGAAAGTTCTCAGCAGGCTGAAATCCTGTACTGACAGCCCAGCCCATTAGCGATGGTACACAGCACATTTTGCTGCAATCAAATTGTACTGTGCTCTTTGATCAGAGCATGTCGCTGAGGCAAGAGTCGAGACCACCTAACATCTTCAAATTCCAAAGGACATAGGCATATAAACTGAGAACAGAGGAAAAATTTCGTGAGGCTTGGAGGGTACAAGAGATCTTGATTGCAGAAGGCTCCCTAGAAACCTGTAGTGCTCTTTAAAGCAACATTGAGAAGCTGTACAGTTTGTTACATCTCTTCAAATTAATGCTGAAATATAAGATGGATTTTTGTACGTTACAGTAAGGACTGGTTTTGTTTTATTTGGTTTTTTGATCCCAGTTGGAGATGGAACAAAAAAAGTACAAAAAAAGAGAAAAGCACAATGCAGATCAGGTCTGATCAGATTTGCAATTAATTGCTCTTGCTCCTTTTTTCTCACTACAACCATATTATTTTTACCTCAGGCACAGCACCAGCAGCTGGCTTTCTTGGAAATCACTGCAAAAGCATCGCTGCTGCTAACCTCCCTGTTTTGAATCTTAACTTCTTCTGAACTGCTTCTGAGAAGGGCATTCCTCCACCAGCTGATCACCAGCCTGGTAATCCCGTCTGCCTTGGCACACACAACAAACCCCACGTCCATAGTATTAAAAAAATACTTTCAAAACACTACATGCAAACTGGACTTTTTCTGTCTGGAAAATATGAACACTGTAAGCACCAGGTCTATGACATAATAATATGAATAAACACCATAAATATACTACTAATATAATTAAATAGAGGATTATATCTAGATCTAAGTGGAAAATGCAGTTTGATATCGAAATACTTCTTTCCTGATTACAATATATTATTTTAACAGCTCTGGTCCCAAGAAACAGTCTGAAATTGGCCTGTAGCCAGGATATCTAGGGTTCTAACCTTCCTAAACATCACAGACTTCTAATACATCAAAAATGTCTGAACAGTATTTGGCAGAAAATAATCCATGAAAAGCCCATCTGACAGTGTCAGCCCCTGAAAAGGGGGTGGTCTTTTTTCAAACTAGTGGTAAGCCAATGCCTCAGCATGATGCTAACATACAATGCACTGATTGAGTTGTAATTTCTTAGACAAAATATAAAACTATGTTCCTCAGTGTTAACAGAGGTTTAAGAAGCCATGATGCAAAATCAAGTGTATAATTACTGGCCAAACTCTGACATGGGGGAATAAATACCGCAAGGTATATTTATCTCAATAAAGGAAAAATTATACTTTTAAAAATTATTTTATAAATGTATCAGTAAAATGTCATGGGCATCTTTATGATCATATTTCAAAAGGTAATATCAGCCTTCCAGAAAAAAGGGATGAAGTAGGCAGAACAGACAATTCTGTATACATTCTCATTTCTGCCAAAAATATCTACTAGATGGAACCAAATATTTCATAAGTTGCAAGGTCTACATTTCCAATTATGCTTTGCAATGTATATATAACAGAAAGAGCTGACTAAATGGGGCACCTTATGCAGTAGGCAACACCTCAGTCCAAATTAAAGCAAAACCTAGATATCCTTCACTGTTTTTTGTTATTTTCTTTATATTTTTGGGTAAGTTTACCCCCACCATATCTTTTTCTGTTTCTTACGCATTCTAATCAGGTTTGATCTATCTATGGATTCCCTTACTTAGGAAGAAATGTCTAAAGACAATTGCATGAATATGAAGTCTCTTAGTGCACCACTCATTCTTAATATATCTTTGTTTGCCTTCTCAGTGCACATTTAAAAATCAATTCTGGAAAACTATATGAGGAATCTATTAGTCAAAATATTTTTATTTAAATTTGACTTGTAAAACTCTCTCTGTACTTCCTCTCATGTGTTACTTGTTTCAAGTACAGCATTAAACAACAGTAAATACTGTTTTTCCTCTCTAGCTGTGATGGAAAGTACCTGGAAGACAAAAGATGACTGAGAGAATCAAAACCAAGATTATACAGCACGATCCAAATTCATTCTTCATATGTTTCCTCAAATGTTGACCTAAATTGAATTACAGTGTGAGTCTGGTGTTCTATCTGCATTTCTTATTAAATTGCTCACTATTAGCATCTGCCTTTCCGTTATACCTGGTGCCCTTTCTTACTCATTAATAACCTCACCATATGCCCCAAGTTCAGTATTTCCCCCACTGAATTTGTTCTGTCATTTACAGATTCTTTAAACTTTTTTCAGTATCTGAAATATTTTTGTAAATGACAAGAAGGATAGTTCCTAAACTACCCAATTGCATGATGCACTTTTCAACAGGTAGCCTCTGTATCTTTCTCTATTTAGTTGTTCCTGCCACCCTCAGTCACACTGAAGAGCAGGGTACTCCCTATGAATCTACAGTCGATAGAAAGGCAGAGAGGAAAAAACCAGAAATCATTGTCACTGCATGAATCCGAAATGAGCTACTCTTGAGTACTCAGAAACAGTTTTGGCTTCTCTAGCTCAAAGATTTGTAGCAGAATTTAAAAATAGAAGGAAAAGGAAAGCAAAAACAACTGGGACATGCAGTGACTTCACAGAAATTACCAAATACAGCAGGATTCTTTGGCTGAAAGCCTTGTCTCTGAGAAGACATGAACCTAGGTATAAAAATCAGAACTTGCATGAAGTAGGTGAAAGCTATTCTTTTGGAATACAAGAATTACTATCAAAATAAAACAGTTCTAAGAATGCACTGGCAATTTTACTAGCAAAATAAGACACAAGATGCCAGGAAAGCTGGAGATTCAACATGAATTTTAAAATCAGTTAGAGTTTTTAATGTGTGAAAATTCCATCCAGGGCTATTAAACATAAAGATACCACCTTTGCTTCATAAAATCCTAGAGTTGTACATCAATGAAAACTAGAAAATCAGAGAGAGGATTATCACTGTAAATTTGACCTAATCTAATGCCCTTCCCTAGGCAGCTTTTAGTGGCCACTGTTGGATGAAGAAATCTGGGATTGCTAGGCTGATAGAGGAACTGCAGTAATGCTAGCAGCAAAATTTAAAATCTCATTGTCTGGCACAGCTTACTGCCTGTGCAATGGAGTTGGGAAGAGAGAATGTGTGCTCCTGCCCCAGCTTCTCTCTGCTCAAACAATAAGCTGAGCTCTGGAACAAAATACAGAACTGGATCCGCTTTCTCCTGTGACAGCAGTGACATTCAGCTGGTGAGGAAGCTGCAGAGGCTGCTCAGCAGTGCCTCACACAAACGCTCCTGACAATGACTGCATCATGTGCCTGCTCCACTGCGGAGCTCTCTGGCTCTGAGGCATGATGTTTCCCTCACTCTCAGCCATGCCGGCTCATGCTACGGACCTTCTAGAAATACTTCACCCACATTTTTTCTGTCTTCACAGAAGGTTCTTTCTCCTTTTAATTTTCTAGTGTTTCTTACAGTGCCTTATAACCTGTGTAGAAAAGGCTGAACAGGAAGAAACAGACAATGAAACACAACGCAGGAAGATGCCAAATCAGTCAAAACCCCCACCCTATCCACACACAATCAGTGCCAGCTGTAGTCCAATTAAACTTAATCTAGTCACATGCTCATGTGTTCCTCAGAAATTAGAGGAAATCAATTCAAATGCTAATGAGAAACCCCATAATTTATTATCTGCTGAGGAATGCATGTTACATTAATTTTAACTGTAAACAATTATTTTTATTGCAAGATTAATTACACCATCTTACACAACTTCCTTTTTTCATATTTTTTGAAGGAATTAGTTCTCTGCTACAGTTTTGTTGATCTGTCACAGTATTTTAAGCCTGGAAAAGTATCACTAATTTAGGAATACCACAAATGTGGTCTCTATTCTTCTGTCAAAGGAAAGTGGAACAAATGCCTGGGGCAAAATATGGAAAGATCTGGCTGAAACTTATGACCTCAACAAAAGTACAAGAGCCAGGAAACAGTATAGTTGTTATTGGGAGTCTGGAGCTAAAAACATAACATGAGAAAAGAAAGCCTAGGTAAAAGCAAAAGAAAACCTTTGTGGGTATTAACCAAAAATGAATGAAAAATAGAATTTTGAGTTAACCCAAAATGTCATTCAGCTGAATGAGTGGCTTGCTTTATTCTTAGCTGATCCCTATTCATGTGATTCTTTCTTTTCCTCTGTATATAAAATTAAAGAAAAGACCAACTTCCTTACACAGTCAGGAAGTAGCAAAATATTTTATCAATAAATAAAAGTAAGCAGTGGAAAAGCAGAAGCATTTCAGAAAAGCCTGTCTTGTTTGCTCTGTTTGCTGACCAGAAGTCCTGCTGTTTTATTATAAAGTATGTGTACAGAATGAAACATCTGCATTATAGCTGAAGTTCAGTGCAGTGATACAGAGAACAATGATAATAATTCAAACAATATTTATTTTCTCAGTTTCTAGACTTTATTTGTTTTGTTTGAAAAGCCTTCTCTAATCTCAGAAAAATGTCAGTGATAAAATGCTTTATCCTAAACAGCCCATTATTCTTTTTATGTCTTTGGTTTTTAACACTCATACCAAAACAAAATTCAAAACCAGAAATGCATTTAAGGAGTTCATTTAATGGCTCAACAAACAAGAAAGACCATCCAATGAGTAGTTTCATTTCACATTAATTTCTAGGAGTTTCCTCAGTACAGCTAAATCTGGACCTGAGGTTTTGGGGCTACAACTAAATGGGAGATTTTTCTTGCCAAGTATTTTAGCACTACCTTTGGTCACATTACTTTATAGGAAACATGACAAATGTACCTCTTTTCTTCCTTGTAAAACTTTGCAAAGCTGATTTGCACTTTCAGTAATTCATTAACTACTCATAATATATTCAAAGAAGATTTTAACTATATTTGACTTTGAGTATAATTTTAAAAATTGCACTATTTCTTTATTCTTGTCATGTAGCCATATGTACATGTTTATAATAAATGGTTAGCACACCTTAGCTGAGAAAAAGAAAAGTGTAACATTGCAAATAACAAAACTGAAAGAATAACAGCACTGTTCTGCACACTGCTGTTCACATGCATATATGAGAAAGATAAGACTATATTCAACCTACAAACTGTAATGCAAACAGAATATATTCCAGTAAATATTCACCAAAATCATCTGAGAATGAGCTTCAGAAGGTTGGGCAGAATGAACTGTTTGTCCCCAAACTGTGGGCTTAAGAATTAAATCAGGTCACCGTGTTATAGAGAAACAGAGGTCCTGTTAATAACAGCTGCCAAATTCTTACCTGAGGGTGATAGCTTAGCAAACATGCCCAAATTTCTCAGTGTTTCTGTCACTATCTTTACCTTTCTCATTGCACACAACTCACTCTTTTCCTTCATCTTTGTGATTAAAAAAAGTGCACTGGTTTAAATATCTGTCACTGAGGGTTATTGTGAGTTGTGCAGCCTTGTTCATGGTGCAAAGTGAAAAGCAAACAAAGGGCACAGGAACTTCAAACACCAGCTGTGTTTGAATGTTGCTGGACCTATGCCCTGGCAGACTGAATGGTTCAGCAGCCACCAGAATTACACTTTGCCTGCTCTAAAGCACCTTTGGTAATCTGGGTGAAGCTGAATGCGCCTATGTCATTTGTTGCATTTGTTAAAGGAACTGGAGGCATCACAGTTCCAGGTTTGTCATTAATACTGGTTAAACTGCAAACCTCTCTACAAAGTAATAAAGCAAATGGACCATACTGGCATATATCACATATACGTTAGGAACCAGTGCTGCCATGAAGCTCTGATTAAGCAGTACAATCTTCATTCACTCCTATGCTGCAAACCCCACATCCCAGTAAAAGCAGAGAATGGGATGAAGCTACTCTGGACCCCTTTGTACTTCTCATACTGCTGACATACAATGACCAAAGGAATTTTTCCTTGGCACAGGGTACTATGTTGCCCTAGTGTGTGTGTACCAACACCCCTTCCTCCCAGTTTGCTCAAGCACAATCTGCAGTTCATCCTAACTAGCAGAACCTTTGACATCTGTCCATTTAACAATTCTCACCAAGCAAAAACAGTGCTGACAGTTTCCAGGAGAAGGATGCAGGACTTTTCAGTGTTATTTCACAGGACAATAATAATCCCTAGAATTGTAGGAGTGTCTTCAAAGAAGACGTAAGGAAAAAATGGAACCACAACTCTAATTCTGTTAAGCAAAGAGCCTTAAATAAAAGTAATTAAATTTTATATTTCAAAATTTTATAGTTCAAAGACAGAGAGAATTATTAGATGCTTACAGCTGGTCATTTGTTAACCTGAAGCCATTAAGTTTCATTCAGATAGCCCATCCAGCCAAAATATTTGACCCCATGGTGTTATTAAAGTACTTGCTGAGCCAGAAGGTAGATGAGCACAAACGAGAATCCAAGTGGCAAAACTTCAGCAGAGGAGGGAAACTGATGAGGTGAGATATGCCCAAGTGGCCCCAGCAAATGAACTGTAGCCTCCCCTATCGAGGGCCTTCCCCATGTGGGCTCCAAGTGTATTCCCTGGCAGACATCAGTCAGTGTAACACAAGGACGTGAGCAAGACAAGGCAGCCACATCCAAGAGGATTCTCTGCATAACAGAACTCCAGCTCACATTAGCTGGCGTCCCATGTCTCGTTATGGTCAGCCTCTCTGCCTTCAGAGGAAGCTGAAAACAAACAAAATCCTTGGATCTATATACTTAATTGGATGTCTGGGGAAATTTATTCTTGACTGGCTACAGCTCTGTAGCTTGAGAACTCTTTATAACCATTGTCTTAATGCAGAGCTGGATGTGTCACAAAGCAACACACAAGCATTTCAGAGAGAGCAATGCAAGCATTTCAGGTCTTGCTACAGCCTTAAAAGAAAGAAGGCACTCCAAGGAAAAAAAAAGATAACTGGAAATCTTCAGCAATCCTCTCCAAAACTCTCACTGCCATCCCCACATTCCTGTCCCTAAAAACACACAGGTATTAAAATTTCTTGTTGAAGCTGGACTACCTTGTTTTTTTTAAGAATCTTTAATCTCCCTTCCTTAAAAATCTAAGCAATGAGGAGTCCTCCAGCTCACCTGGCAAGCAGTTCCTGCATCTAATTACTCTCACAGCTTCCAGCCATTCCATCTTGTTATGCTTTGTCAGCAGGAGAGAAAAGCCCAATTATCACATTTTTTTCCACGGAAGGGTATCTGTGTGATTCTTGACCTTATCTCTAAGAAGCTGTGTAAGTAGAACTCCTTGCTTTTTTCTTGGAAGAATAAGGCTTCCAGGCTTTTCCAGCACCTGCATAATTTTCATGGCTTGCATTTGAACCCTTTTAACTTACATATCTAATTTTTGAAGTATGGTTCCCCAGAAAACAACACAATCTCATAAGTGATCTTGCCAATACTGTTTGAACTTCTTTACTTTTCCAGGCACTTTTCTTCTGATACAGCCAAGGAAGCCTTTGCCTGTTTCAGCTACATCACTGACAGCTCATATTGAAATAATATTCATAAGGTACTATATTTTTCTAAGACAGGATTACTGCTTACATTCTTAACTCTTTTTTTGTCTCGCCTACAGACTTTAGGAACTAATGCTTTTCATCATTGTCTAGGGGGTTTTTGACAAAAATACTAGTATCAAAACAAGTCTAGATCCCTGGAGAGCTCCACTGGAAATAAATCTACCAAATTAACCTCTCCCTTTACACAAATATAGTTTGATACCTGTCATTAGCCTATTTTTAATCCTTCTAATAAGTGTTTAGGTCACATAATGCAAGCATTTTTTCTTAATAAAAATGGTTGAAGATGAAACACATGTGCAGACAACTGCAAATAACAGTCAGCTTAGCATTTACAAACTGGGCATATATATGCTACTTATGTGCTCTCCTTGAGCAGTAACCCAGGTTACTAAAGCCAAAGAAATTTAGCTGGGATGCTGAGGGCACCTTTGCAAAGGCCACACTTGTGCAGAGCTGCAGAATGCAGCACGCCTGATGTGGATCTCGGCTCAGGTGGCTGCTGCACTCACCATCTGCACACAGTTGCACTTAGGGCATTCCCCATAAGGGATCGTCTTCAGGTGTGCGTAGCTTAGGTGGTGCCAGTGATGGAAACTCCATCTTGAGCTACAAGGGATGTTTGCATGAGTTATCAAAGAACCTCCCCACTACTGATCTGCAGCCTCCAACTTCTGAGGATCTTCTTCCTCAACTACAGTTCAGCAGACTGGCATAACTTGTTGTGTACAGTGCTATGCTTTCTAAATATTGCACAGATCACTTTTCACAGTAAACTGATAAATACCTAATAAACCCACGTCCCTTTTGGGAGCTATATTAATTGCACAAAATATGTCTGGGAGATTAAATTTTCTTCCTGACCTACAGATGACTCAATTGCAAAACTTTTTCAAAAGTTCAACTCCCAAATGTTTATATACCTACTGAATGGTATTCAAACAGAAAATTGCCTGTTAAGCTAAAAGCTAGTAGCTGATTATACCCAGACATTTAATTGCTACCTTTCCCTTAAAAGACTTCCTGTTTTGGAATGTCATCATTTGGGTAAACATGTGAAGAGAAAGGCTGGATCTTTTAGGGTCATTTACTGCTTCTCAGAAGCCATGATGAATATTGAGTAGCTGCACAGTCTTAGATGTGACAGCTACCTGTGCACTGCCATAGCTTCATCACAGATAATGTTTTAAGTGTTCTCAATGGAAACATGAACATTATCCTATGTGCAGGCTGATATCAGACCATCTGTAAGAGTAAGGAATTGTGCAGATGAATTCCTGCTGCATATCAGCTGATGAACATATAGATAAGTTTCCTCTGTGTAAAACAAAATCTTTCTGACTAATCAACCTTTGCATCTTGACACTTCAGTGGTATAGTATATACATCCTCTCAGCTCTGCCATCAGAATGTAATAAATCTTCCTGCTACTGTCATAACACTTTTCTCAATATTTATAGTTAGAAAAATTTAACTCTTGACTGCATGTTAAAAAACATAGAGAGGATTGATTATTAAAGTAAAAATCAATCTGAGGGTTTTGATGATTTAACAAGCTGCAAAACCATATAAATGTATCACAAAAACTTTGATTGATTTATAACTTTGTAATCCATCCCTCTTCATCTATTATCCTGTAAGTACTGTATTAGCAATGATTAGTAGCAAGACGAGATAGAACACTGACATCTTCCTGACACAATATGACCATAACTGGAATCTTCTAATACACAAATGCTTTTACCTGGCTATTAATAGTGCCCTTCACTAAAGATGGACTGGTATTTCCAGCCGTATTGAGCGACTGAAGTTTGCTATCAATCCTGGAAGTGTCTGCTCCGGATGGTTGTACCTACCGGAACAATAGTGGAATGCCAGTCAGACTGCTGTATTACTGTTCTTACCAGCACATTCATTTATCTCTGTAGAAAGACAGTAATTTCAAATGAAATCCATAGTAGTAAGGATTAAGTGGATATTTTTCAAGATATTAGAATAAGATTCTGTCTCTGATCTCCATGAAAAATTATTTTTGTTTTTTCCAGAAGCTTAAAATTTTCCCATGTGCAGGAAGCTTCAAGATCACATGCACAGGCTAGGACCAGTACAACTCTTTATGCCATCACTATGCTAGAACTTTTTCTAAAGTTTTAAATTGTCTCTGAAAAAGTTTATACAGGATGAAAGAGCACAAAGTCTTCATCGAAAAAGAATGCCAAGGAAGACGGTCATTACCTTTATTTTAAACTAATTCTAAGCAAAAAGAACTCTGTCACCAGTTGTCATGGTTTGACACTGGACAAATGCCAGTGCACCCATGAGGATGTAGTTTTTAGTACACTACTGTGAGATGTACCGGAACAGAGCAGAAGCAGGCCTATCACTTAGAATATGAAAAAAAACATTTATTAAACTACTTGACAATAGACGACAAAACACAGGAAGAGAACCCAATCACCCAAAGACAGAATAAGAAACCTCTCACAACACTTTTCCTCCTCCCCCCAATTTCCATCCTGTACAATGCTCAACAGTTGACACCAGCACATACCCTCATATCTACTTGCTTAAACCTTCCACAACCCTGGGTACCTAACAAGCCATTATCCTTTGAAAAAGCAATCCTCAATCCATCCAGAGAACGAAAGAGTCTCTCTTGCAACCGCAGAACATCACCCCCACAGGAAAACACAGGTCCATTTTCCCGTGCTCCCATGTCACTCATGGCACCACCCGGAAAACTCTACCATGGTGACTCTCTTCTTCCCTGCCACAGTGCTCTCACCACCGTACAGGGACTAAGAC